>CAHIKZ030002399.1:95000-192500 GCA_903632075.3 Acanthosepion pharaonis
GATCAAGGGATCAGAAGATGTCGATTGACATTACATTTGAATATTTTGAAGATTATAGCTATCAAGAAAGCTAGTAAGAGGAAAAGAGTTCCACTGTCGGGATATGCGAGAGAAGAAGCTGTTGGAGTAGAAGAGGTGTTTACCGTTATCTATCTGCTTCGACGGTGAAAGGATGGGACCGAAGTGCCAACCCAGTAGAATGCTTAAATATCATTATAAATCGTAGACGATTAAAAATATTCCTCCTTTATACTGACTCCCATTTCTAGGTAGTTAATCTTTCGAAGCCTAATTTTAATACATATTTAATCTTTATTTTACCACTGTGAAATTTGTGCAGCACTTATATAATGTATAGCTTCAATATCTTCTTTGTGTCGTCTCTCTTCAGGGTACAGATTATTATTGCTCTCCACAACTTCCTATACTTTGTAGCAATTAGTATGTGTTGTCATTTCATCATCTCTCCTCAATCCTGATCTGCAATCCATATCGACATGCACGTCATCTATATTACGTGCTGTTTCCCTCATTATTTCAGTATGTCTTGTGAGTGCCAGATTAACTAAGTCGCCCTTCCTCGGTATGTGTCTTCGAAATCACAACTATCGCTTTCTGATTCCAGATATAAGCGTCTTTTTGTTCCCATTTTCCTTTAAAATTTCCCAGTTACTGGCATGTTCAGTCCATTAAATCCTCAGCATCCTTCTGTAGAACCGCATTCCTTTTGCCTCAAGTCACATCTTCATCTGCGAGGAGATTGTCGAGCATTCACTGCCATATGTGAGGACTAATATTTCATAGTAGTTCAGTACACTTTTCTTTGTTTCTCTTCCTTCAAGTCACTTCTTCATCTGTGAGGAGATTGTCCAGCATTCACTGCTATATGGGAGGAGTGATATTACATTGCAGTTTAGTACTTTTTCCTTTATTTCTAACAATATTTCCTTGTTTCGTAATGCCTTGTTTAGTTTTTGGTATGCATCATTGCAATTCCAATGCAACTTCGGATTTCGGTGTCACATTTTACGTTATCTGTTAAAACCCTTCCCAAATAGTTAAATTACTTTCTGTAGGAATTCCCACAGTTTCCTTTCTGTATCTTCTATCAATACATTTGCTTTTGATGTTATTAAGACTGTGTTCCCCATTAATAAATCCTGCAAGGACTTCAACTTCCACCAGGATCGCCTTGCTCTAAAGATTGAATAAGTTTGGCGCGAAAACGCATTCATGTCAGAAGCTACTGTTTCTTTTTGTGTACTGTCTGAATTCATTTTCTAACTGCATTCAGGGAGGTTGCTCCCAATGTTACATCTCTCAAGTTACCTCTTCCTAATTTTCGACACTAGGGGACGCTCTCCGGACTATAAATACTCGACGATAATTTTTACTAATACTGATTATCCAATGGAGCTCGCATTCAAGAGAGACAGACAGATGCATGTGAACAGATTGAGATAGACAAACAGATAGATAGAAAATGAACAGGCTTATATAGATAGATAGATAGATAGATAGATAGATAGATAGATAGATAATGAAGAGACAAATCAATTCATCAGAACAGGTCGACATAGATAAATAATAATCGATTGAGATAAAAAAAAAACTGAAATAAAAAAATATTCAAAAATTAAAATCTTCAGACACACTGGGTTGTATATTAATATTCTTTCATTTTTATTATTATTTTATTTAGACTTCTCGACTAGTTTCGGTCAACATGGCCATCATCAGGAGAAAAAAAATTCTACTCACTACAGAACTACAGAAATGAATGTCTTGATGGGGAAAATAAACTTTTTCCTGTACTTTTCATTTGTTTATATATATATATATATATATATATATACACAGGTGGGATGAGAACGAATAGAGAACAATTCCAAGAGAGGGCGCAATACAAAAGTAGGACAATATTCTTTATTTTAGGATATTACCTGGAAAACATGTCAAAATCGTTACACAATTGCAGCTAGTTTTCTTTTCTTTTTTTCGTAAAAAAGAGACTGTATTTTCCTTTTAAAACTGATTAAATTTACAATCACCTGATGAAATGCTATGCATGCGCATCGAAACACGACTGCAATGGTGTAGCGATTTTCACATGTTTTCGATGTAATATCCTAAAATAAATGAAGAAAAATATATACGGAAAAAACAAACAAAAATCCTTATATACAATTATGCTGTTTTAATGTTAATATGTCAACGTCGGACGTTTCGGTCTAATAAACCATCTTCAGGACATATTCATAAATTATAACATTATCAATACAACATGACAAAAGATAATGTACATAAGAATTTACTTGAATATGTCCTGAAGATGGTAAGATTAGTTTTAATCGTCGTCCGACGTTGACATATTAACATTAAAACAGCATAATTGTATATAAGGATTTTTGTTTGTTTTTCCGTATATATTTTTCTTCATACTGTCGGATCTATATCCATATATTTGCTTACATATATATATATATATGTATGAAAACGAACAAAAATAGCAGAAATGATTTAGTTTAATTTAGGTTAATTGCGATATGAGGTTAGAAAATATCATGAAAGATGGAAGCTGTTTACCTCGAAAATGAATATTAGCAATTCTGGTCATTAACTAAGATGTCTCTAGTGAGAAATACACAACTTCCTCAGCTACTACTCTGGTCCATGCAAGGCAGCTGGAAGTAAATAAAACATATGTATATAATACGCATGTCTTCAAACATGTTTACTTACATCTCAAAAACAAATTCAATTGGATAAATGCACAGAAGCACAGGGACACACAAGATATACGCAGGCTTGTTTGTTTTGTTGCCACTGGCCGTTCTTTTTAAGATATGGCCGGCACCATTTTTTATCACGAGGTTTTCCCATGATTCATCTGTGATTATGATTGTGGAAATGAACTTTGATTGTACTTTTTTTTCGGATTGTTTGTTTTGTATGTTCAGCCTTTCATGTTCCTCATTAGGTTAATTGAACCGACGAAAATAGGAGCAACGGGAAGATAAAATGTGGAAAAGAGAGAATGAGATAGTGGGAGAGAGAATGTGAGGGGGAAAAGGAAAGAGAGAAAGAATAAATGAAGTAAGAACGAAAGCGAATAAAAGAGAGAGAGAGAGAGAGAGAGAGAGAGAGGAAAACGGAAGATGGTGACTTCAAAGGAAAAGAATGAAGAAAGAAAAGAAGAACAAAAAGAAATGAAGGGAAAGAAGACAAAATGAGAAAGAAGGAAAGTTGATAAAGATTTAAAGAAGCGAAGAAGAAAGAATAAAAGAAGAGAAAGAAAAGAGGAGAAAGAAGAAAAGGAGTGAAAGAAGAAAGGAAGTGGAGGAAGAAAATGCTAAAAGGAAAGAAAAAAGAAAGAAAGAAAAATGAAGAGAAACAATAAAGAAATTTAAAGAGTTAGAAAAAAGGGAAAGAAATAAAAAAAAACGAAAGTAAGAAGAAAAGGAGAAAAATACTAAAATAAGAAAAAGAAGGAAAAAAAAGAGCAATAAAAAAAGAAAAGAAACAATAAAATAATTTAAAGTTAGAAGGAAGAAAGGGAAAGAAAGAAGAAAGGAAGAGGAACGAAAGAAATACTAAAAGGCGAGAAAGAAGGAAAAGAGAGAAATAAAAAAAAAGAGAAAGAATAAAGAAAAGAAAAAGGGAGAAAGAGAAAAATAGAGAAATCGCGAAAAATGGAGAAAAAAACAGAATGAGTGAAAAATAATACGTGGCATGACGTGATGTTAAAGAAAGGGGGGAGGAGAGGCGGAGGAGAGGAGAAGGAAGAAATAATGAAAGGAGAAACGAATATAAAAGACGAAACGGAAACAAAGTTAAGAAGGAGAGATGAAAAGAAACAGACAATGTGAAATTAGAAAAATGAAACAAAACAATCATAATAATGATGGTTTTGCTTGCTTGCTCTGACTTCTTCCCTGAGGAAATCGAAAAAAAAAAACAAAAAAAAAACGAAATTAATGAACACAGGTAGTAAAAAGAAAACATTATTTAAAATCAGGAAATATATTTATCAACTTGTTTTGCTAAACACTGAGTATAAATTCATTAACTCGAATTTTTTGACCTATGGGTCAAAATCCAATTTTCGATAAATAAATTAAAAACTTTAAAGTCGCAATAAATTTTATTTGTTACATTTTTGGTTAATCTTTAAAAAAAATTAAAAGGAAACTTGAATTTTGATTTGTTGATATTTTATGATACCAAGGCCTAAGAACCACTCAAGGTAGAGAATTATTGAATAAGGTTCTTGTAAGGGGTTAAATGGTGGAAGTAAGAAGTGTTGTAGGATAGATAATGGCTGACGCAAGACGAAGAAATTAAGATTAAGAGTCCCGCACCTTCTCGGGTTTTTTTTGTTTTGTTTTTTTAGTTTGTTTTTTTATTTTAGTGCATTAACCGCATGTGCCTAGGTTAAATTCTGTGTTATTTTAACATCCTTCTCAAATAAATCAAGTTTTCTTTTTTATTAATCATTTCACCCTAAGCAAGGCAATAAAACCACTAAGACGCAAGGAATAACTGAATGTGAGAGAATATAAGGAAAAGTAAACATTATTAAGGAAAGTAAACAATAAAAGAACAAGAATTGAAAAGACAGACGATAACGATTGACATTGCATTTAGATTTTTGAAGATCAAATTTAACTCGGAAGCAAGAAGCTGGAAAAGAGTCCCACAAACGAGAAATGCGATAGAAGAATATGTTGGCATAGAACTTCCGGTCGCATCTGCGCATTTCAATGGAAATTAAATTAAAGCCGGAAAATATTTATAGATTGTAAGAATTTGGGGGTAGAGAAGGAAATACAAATAGTGTTTTTTGTTGTTTTTATTTCACTCCAATAATCACTGCAGTGAAGTCACTAAGACCGAAGTGTTACTGAGCGTGAGAGAATATAAGAAAAAGAAAATATTAATAAGGAGAGAGAACAATAATAAAGCATGAAGCAAAATATAAGATAATGGTTGACATTGCATTGAAATTTTTGAAGATCAAGATTGTCTGGGAAGCAAGAAGCCAGAAGAGAGTTCCACACTGTAGGATTGGACAGACAGACAGTAGTTGACTTTATTAGAAGTTGAGTCTGGTCTGGCCACTTCTCTAGGCCAGTTGGTGAGTAGTTTTTATAACAGAATGGGATATTCCATTCTGCTATATGGGTTAGTCTATTCTCTATTCTATACTATCCTGATTGGCTGCTGACTTTGATATGGATACTGTGATCAATAAATATCCATCACTACACCGTGAATGCTTGGTTCTGTATTGAGTTACAGCCCATTTTCTTTTGGTCTGCCAACTGGACGCTAGTTGGGAACTTCCCTGTGAGGGTGAGTATCACATTTCTGATTCTTCACATACATTCCCATTTTTCTGAGCGTACTCAATTCATTAACCACGTACACCCAGTATAAATTCTGTGTTATTTTAATATTTTCTCTCGAATAAGTTTTCATTTTTATTAATCATTTCACTTGAAGCAAGGCAATAAAACCACTAAGACGCAAGGAGTTGCTGAGTGTGAGAGAATTTTAAGGAGAGGCAACAAAAGAACAAGAAGTAAGAAGACAGAATATAACGACTGACATCATTGACATTTTAAAAGATCAAAATTGACTAGGAAGCAAGAAACTGGAAGAGAGTTCCACAAATGAGAAATATGATAGAAGGAACTGTTGACATAGAACTTACGGTGCATCTAGCCATTTCAATTTTAATTTCATTATATTAAATTAATTTAAAACCAGAATATATTTATAGATTGTAAGAATTTTTTTGGCGAGAAGGAAACACAATTAGTATTTTTTTAAAATCATTTCACCCCATTCAATGCAATGAAGCCACTAAGATGCAAGTATTTCTGCGTGTGAGAAAATGCATATAAATAGATAATGGTTGACATTGCATTGAAATTATTGAAGATCAAAGTTGACTGGGAACCAAGAAGCCGGAAGAGATTTCCACAAGCAGAAAGTAGCTGTTGTCATAGATCTTACAGTTACATATAGCCATTTCAACTGAAAATGATGAAATCTTGCCGTCAATCAAGTACTTTCAAATCTACAAATCAACCATTCGTCCTTGCATGGAATACTACTGCACTATATGATCTGGTGTTCCCGCTGTTTATCTCGTGGTCCTCGACAAAATCCACAGAAGGATATGCAACGTGATTGGTCCTGACCCGGCATCTCGTCTACAGTCACTTTCTCAAAGACGTATTTTTGCTTCCCATTGTCTTTTCTACAACTAATTTAATGTCAATTTCTCTGAAGGACAATTTTCACTGGTTCCCAAATTGCATGAATTTAAGCGTACTACTCGGTTGCCATCTCGGTCCCACCTTTTGATTGTCGAAACGGCTAAATATAGCCGCCTCTTCTACTCCAACAGCTTCTTGTCTCGCACTTCCTAACAGTGGAGCTCCCTTCCTATCCTTTGCTTCCCTCATAGATATAATCTTCAAATATTCAAATGTAATGTCAATCGACATCTTCTGATGTCTTAATCTTGATCACCGTCGTTATCTTTATCCTTTTCCCAAACACTCCACCTTTACTTTTACTCTCATTCTCTGTAACCCATTGCGTACTAGTGGCACGCCCGACTTGCTTGGGATGATTTGCTTAAAAAAAAAAAGGTTCATAAAGTCTAGGTGCCATTGAGGAGAGTTCATCATAACAATTGCCATGAAAATATTTACAGGAATGTCACAGGGAAGCTACATTATCAAGTATCTTTAAATACATAGCAGAAGAACCAGACTAGATGTGGCAGCAATATTCAAAGCATAGACGAAAGATATATTTGTGATAGAGTCTGGCGAGAAAAAAATGACTAGCGTGACACAGTGAACTAATTTTCCTAGAAGCACACCTAAAGCAACTGATTCAATATAATCTTTCCAATTCATGTCAGTGTAAAACGTAAGCTAGATAAGGCGAAGTGAGTCAGTCTCATGGGGATTAGCATCACCCAGGCCGATGGAAGGTAGAAAATGTCCTCTGGGACGATTAAAAGAGAGCAGTTTTGTTTTGGAGGAGTTAAAATTAACAAGCCATTACTTGCTCCAGTTAACAATGATTGGAGCTCATTTTTTAGAGCAGTTCTCAATTTGACCATATCAATCCGATTGAATTTACTATTAAGACAGGTATAAATAGTTGTGTCATCAGCAAAGATACCCAGTTTTAAACCGATGAAATCAGGAAGGTTAATGGTGAAAAATCAGGAACAATGTAGGTGGAAAAATAGAGACTTTTATTGAGAGAAGATGTGTAACTAATCTTAAATAGTTGCTTTCCCGTAGACATATAACTGTGTTAATCTATAACATAAATTCCATGGTCTCTTCTAAAGGTTTGTTACTATGCCATCTTCACCTAGTGATTTGCCCAACACTGAGATCCTGTCTCGAGCAGGTTTACCCAGCATGTTCACTCTGCTCAGACAGCGCGGTCTCCGTTGGCTGGGACACGTCCATCGCATGCCAGACGGCCGCGTCCCCAAAAAACTCCTGTATGGAGAGCTGGACTCTGGAACTCTGTACCACGATGTCGTGAGGTGCCACATGAATAATAATAATAATAATAATAATAATAATAATAATAATAATAATCGACGACGAAGAAAAAGAAGAGGGGAAGCATCGATAGGAAGGCGAGAAATAGAATTTATTACATTAACGAATGTGCGTTACGATGAAAAATGGGAGAGTCGAGTTCGAATTCCAGTTGGGTTCGTTACATTCCCTTAAGCGCAAAGGCCCTTGGGAAAGGCATGAATCCACTTCTTCTTACTCCAGTTATTGATTAATTAGTAACACTTGTATCACTAAACTCTTATTATTTTCCAAGCAGGACAGTCTACTGTAGAAAGAAACGTCAATCTGCTGTTAGAAAATCTTCTGCCCAGTCATGAATCGAAAGAAACATAATTACTCAAACGTTTATCACATAGGGCACTTAACAGACAGACATTAACGATACGGTTCAATGCACGGCATGAAAAGACAGTACCTCTTACAAATTAATGCCCATATACATTTATAAAGTTGTCACATGTATAAATACATAACATGTAATAATAATCAATAATAAATAACATATTTTCCTGGTTACAAGAAGCACCCTAATATTGGAAAGAAATTTCTAAAAAAACAGTAGTTCTCATACAACAACACATTCACCACGCATCCCTCACATACTGGCACCACGTATTGTTTACATTAATCACTCGTTTGATTTTGTTTCTATGGCAATGCCATACTAGTCAAGAGCAGAAAGGCTCCCACCGCTACTAGTAAACAGCATGTTTAAGTTTGTGGCTCAGCTCCAGGAAGGTTTGTAGTCTTGGAAATACTTGTAACAGCTAAGTACTGAGGTTACATCATATAAAAGGCTGAATTAGATAGCTAACATAACAGTGTAATGACGCAACATACAAATCCACGTCCCTGTCAGTCAAGCCAATTCGGTGACCGTCCAAGCTTATTTGAGCCCTAGGCGTTGCCTTTACATTCGTCTTGGAAGACGCACACGTAATTTTCAGGGTATTTTTTTAGGAAAAAAGTGCGTCTTGTAAGTCGGAAAATGTGGTATATATATATATATATATATATATATATATATATATATATATATATGTGTGTGTGTGTGTGTATAAAGATGTTACTGACGTTTTACTGTCATTCTGGGAACGAACCTTATTTTATATCTCACCGGTCTGTTGACTAACCCATTTTACGTCTCTAGATGTTCTGAGTCGCTAAATTAGTCACCTGACTCGCGAAGCACAGTAAATTTTGATCAATGTTAATTTCACCCGAACATACACTTACGTGAGGAAAAAAACATGTTTATTCACACCTTTTCTATCAGGTTCGTTCACATAAACTATAAATAATATAAAGTTATCACAGTTAATCAGCAACTGTATAAGTTAGCTAGTAAGTTTTTTGCTATCATTTTCTTTGCTAAAAGTTTCGTTATTCGAACTTGCCGCCTGTGGAACTCTTTTCCATTTCCATACATTCCAGACAACTTTGATCATTAAGAATTTAAAGAAAATGTCAATCGTTATTTACTGTCTCTAATTAAAGTAATCGTAATATCTCATTTCAGAAATCTAGAAGCCGAAACGTTGTAAACATGGCAATGAAAATAAGGATAACAGTCCGAATAATATAAATAATTAAAGTAATCATAATACCTCATCTCAGAGATATAGAGGCCGAAACGTTATGAATATGACAATGAAGATGAGGATAATGTAAATAATGCGAGCAATCATAATACCTCATCTCAGAGATATAGAGGCCGAAATGTTGTAAATGTAGCAATGAAGATAAGGATAACCGTCCGAATAATGTAAATAATGCGAGTATTCATAATACCTAATTTCAGAGATATAGACTGATAATAAAATAATAAAGTTTAACAAGTTTCTTTAATTCCCGATAATGTCTTAGGTTCAATGACGCTATTTCATTGAAGCCTGACATTTCATATTTTAGCAGGTTGAGAACTGATGAGCATCTAGTTGTGTAAACAAGAGATCGTCAATAGAAGCCGTTTTTGGCTTACGTTGCTTAGAACCAATCGTGCTGGTTGGTATTTTCTGTTCGGCTCCTTATCTAGAGTAAAGAACAGCTTTTTTTCTTAACTTCTTTCTCTTCATATGTGCCGTTTCCCTTGATGGCGTCCATGGTTATCCATGATGTCCTATCTCTTGTCGCACAGAGCAATATTTGACCAGTCAGTATCCCTCCAACTCCATTTTCTTCTATCCATTTACACAAATTCTTGAGCTAAGATAATCGCTTCTTCACTTTGCCACTATTGCCTTCAATATGTCCTTCGAGTGACACATTCTGCAAACACTCCCCCGACATTCATTCATTTTTATTTATGTGTCCTAGACCTTTCGACTTTCACTTTCTGATTCGAAGTGTCCATTTTGTTCTCATTTTTTTAAAACTTATCGGGTGTTCATACGATTTGTCTACGCTATTCACATCTTTCTGAAGAACAATGTCTCTGTTGCTCCACTTAATCTATAAGTCTGTCCAGCATTCACTTCCATATAAAAGGATTTGTTGTCTGCTCTTTATCTATGAGATTGTCCAGTATTCACTTTTCATATGAGGGATTTTTTGTTTGCTCTTAATCTATGAGATTGTTTAGTAATCATTTCCTTATGGGAGGAGTTATTGCCTGCTCTGAATCTATGAGATTGTCCTGTATTCACTTCTATATAGGAGGGTTTGCTGTCTCCTCTTCCTCTATGAGATTGTCCAGCATTCACTTCTATATAGGAGTATTTGTTGTCCCCACTCTATCTATGAGGTTGTCGAGCATTCATTTCCATATAGGAGGATTTATTGTTTCCTATTCATCTATGTGATTTTCCAGCATTCACTTCCTTATAGGAGGATTTGTTGTCTGCTCTTAATCTATGAGATTTTCCGGCATTCACTTCTATGGAGAATTTGTTTTCTGCGCTTAATCTGAGATTTTCCCATTCCATATAGGAACTATTTTTTATCCCGTGACCTTTAGGGGCACCATGTGTCCTGCAGCTGCAGTAGAAATGGTGTTTCTTGGTCAAGATGGTCTGACGGAGCCCAGTCCTCTCCAGGCTGGTTTTCTATTCAGAGTTTTCCTTCTCCTAGACCGTTTGTTCTGCAATTCCACAACTGGAGGGGGAGAAGAAGATTAATACCTTTCCCAAAAGTATTAGCACATAAGTGAATGTAATGGATCCGACTAGAATTCGTACTCGGCTCTTCCATTCCGCAAACCGAACCGCTATCCACTATTCCAGCGTGCACCAAACTTTATCGCCAACGAAATTTTCATGTTTCTTAATACTATGTTTAGTTTCTAGAAGACATATTTCCCTTTTACTACGCGTCTTTTTAGTTCTGCGCAACGTATTTAAATAAAATTGCAATTCAATTTTTTGTTGTTTTCAAAAAATCAAAGCAAAACTACAAAAATATCAAGTTGCTGATTATTTAGTCTGCGGTTAAATACTGGGTTGAATCTTTGCTTCAGTTCACGGCTGGAATGAGTTGTTTTATCGACAAGTACAACGAATCCGGCAGAGAAAAGAAATTGACCTCGTTTCCAATAATGAACAGCGTTTCCAGTAGAGGAACTCCCCGTCTCCATATAGCCAGATTGGACAATCAAATTGGTCTTTAACTTAACTTGGCGTCCAAGTAGGCCACGCCCCGTGCATGGCGAATGGTCTGCACTGTCCGGAGAAGAAAAGAACAAATTAATAACAACAATCGCTCGAGTGAAATCACTCGGACGCCATTAGTGGCGTCCTATCAGGAGGGAAGTGACGCCATCTTTGTGGTCGGTAAGAAGTTCGTTGATTTGCCTCAGTTGGAGCCTCTCTCTGAAGATACTTCAATCGACGCGTTATTGAGTTGGCGGCCTATTCAGTCAGCGCCAGAATTATAGTTGGATCCCAATCAAGAAGCCGTCTGTCGTGCTACGAGGTTGAAAACAGTAAGTGAAAGAAACGCCGACGTGAAAATGGCAGAACGGAAGTAAAGGTGGCGATTGGGAAGATGTGGAAGTGATTAAAATGATGCATGATAGAGTTATCTTTCCATATTTTACCGTTCTGTCACCTGGTGACAGACTGGTGTACTAGCGGTCTGATATGCGCTAGTAAATAGTGGAGAAAATTAAACAAACTGGATGCGTGGTATCGGTAAAGTTGATGAAAGCGAAATAATTTCCAGAAACCAGTGAAGAGTATAGATAACATTTTCTTCTATTGGCCATCTTTCTTCGGAACATGGCCGATCATAGCTCTCCACTACTATCCTTTGTTTGCATTTTTACTGTTCCTCACACTTCCTGTTCTTTCATCAATCTGCACATGCTCATAGGTTAGGTTTTATTTTTGATTGATTTATTGATATTTGAATAAATGTATATATATATACAGAGAGAGAGAGAGAGAGAGAGAGACAGAGAGAAGGCATTAATATATATTCATATATATATATATATATATATATATATATATGTGTGTGTGTGTGTGTCTGAGTGAATAAATTACAAACATTATAGGTGCTTATTTTTGTCATAATCCTTTTCATGTTCACGCTTTTTTTTCATTACGATCAATGGACTTTGAGATAAATATATGAAGAAAAAAATATACGTGGGCCGCACTTAGTTGAGATAATTGTATATTTACCATTTGCACCATTGGTCAATGTTCGAGTCCAGGTTGAAATTTGGAGTAATCGTTTTTCAGTGTTTATAAGAATAAACGGATAACATAATGGTAATCGGGGTGGAAAGGACAATCAGCATTGACTTACGCACTAAAGGCATAAAAGCCTTTCTCCTCCCCAAGGGTTGTGTTGAATGTCAGTTTAAACTGAGTTATTTTACGTTTGAATGTAATATCCTATATAAGTGCACACACACACACACACACACACACACACACACACACACACACACATATATATATATATATATATATATATAATATAACCTTTCATATTCACGAATATTTTCCGTATATTACAACTGAAATATACGGAAATATATTCGTGAATATGAAATGATCATGATCAAAATAAGCAGACATAATGTTTGTAATTTATTCAATCAGACACACACACACACACACACACACATATATATATATATATATATATATATATATAACTTACCTCTTGAAAATATATTTTCAATTGAGCAATGTCAAGCTAATTCTAAAAACAACAGCCACCTGCATTAATGCGATTCTCTTCAGTAAAATATATGGTTGTTTGGCTTTTTTTATATAAGTTGTTTGGCTTTTGTTTACATTTGTAAAAACAAATCGCTGGATTTGGCTGACTTATTATTTCGAGTGAAGATAGCTCAGTGGTAGAGACTCTGACTGACACCAAACTGGTTGAGTTTCAATGCGGGCTTGAGGCATTCGGATGTCTAGTCGCACTGAAGATCTGCAATACAGTATTGCCTGCGAATGGCGTGCACACATACTCACACACACACATATATATATGTGTGTGTGTGTGTGTATAAAGCAGATAGCAAAAATTGATTAAATTATTATCTTAGAGAACTTACATCTGAAGAAACCAGTCTAATAGAAAAAAAATAGGCAAACTACTCCACTATCTTTCCAAAAATGCCATGGCAATTCATGGATAATAATGAGAAAGAAATTTCTGGAGAGTCATGGTAACCTAAGTTCTGAAGTTTGGTGCATTATAATCTTCCTTTCTTCATTTTCTTCTGATCTGAACGTTTGACGGGTCAGTTAAATGTAAAAGCTGTCTGTTAGTCTTTATTCGGTATATTTTAAAGGCCATATCACGATGAAACAACGGTTCCGGTACGATCACCGAAGTTTAGCAGTCCTAGTCAGTACCCAGCTGTGTAACCGTTTGAGAATACCGGGATGATGGTGTAATGGACAACGGCTGCAAGTTTCAAGCACTTCACCTCTGTTAATCCGGCTTGTAATTTCTTGAATACATTAATCTATTATTGGCCAATATTCTAAGCGGAAGACATCAGCAATTTCCCTTTTATTCCCATGATGCCTTCTTCACCCTTCTTCAGATGTAAATTCTTTTAGATAATAATTTCATCAATTTTTGTTATCTGCTTTATATATATATATATATATATATATATATATATATATATATATATATATATATTCGCAGACAGTACTGTATTACAGCTCTTCAGTGCGACTAGACATCCGAATGCCACAAGCTCGGATTGAACTCCAATCTATTTAGTGTCAGTCAGAGTCTCTACCACTGAGGAATCTTCGCTCGACAGAATGAGTCAGCCAAATCTAACGTATTGTTTTTACAAATGTAAAGAAATGCCCAACAACCGGAGTGCTCCATTTATTTTATGAAGATATTCGCATTAACGCACGTGGCTGTTGTTTTTAGAATAAGCTTGCCATTCAACAGTGTACAATTGAAAATATATTTTCAAAGCTAAATTTTATAATATATATATATATATATATATATATATATATATATATATGAAAATATATAGAAAATAGGAAGGAACTGGTTAGGTAAATAGTCCAAAGTTCCTTAGTATTTTAGTTATTATTTTAAAAAATAGTGCTCGATACAAAAGTAGAGCATAAATATAATTATTTATTTAAAAATATGATTCCAAATCGCTACATAAGAGGTCTCATGTTTCAAAACAAGAGCCGAAAACTTCAATATAATTATTTAAATTAAATTGAGTTGAAATTAAAAAGGGCTCCGTTCCATCTTCAAGCGAATTTTTTTGTTGGAATAACGTATATCTGAAATTTACTTGTTTTAAAAATTGAAATCAAAATCACCATGGTAACACAGTTAGGCGAAATTGTCTAAAATGGGTAGGCGAGTGTAGGGTGTTAATAATGAGTGGCAGTATAGAGATACTTTCAAGGTGTCAAGTCAAAAAGGTGGGGTGTTTAAAATTGAAACGAAGATGTATTAAGCTTTCGTCATGTTGGCTTGTCTATGGAGATTTATTTATTTATTTTATTTTATTTTATTATGAAAGGGAATTGTGCTTATAAAAAAAAAAACTTTCGTAACGTTTGTTTTTTTTGACGACTTCATAAAGGGTTATCTTTTTTGTAAGGTATTTAAACTACTAATTTGGGCTATGTATTATGAAGGGTGTTATGTTGTATGCAATGTTTGTAGTTAATAATTTCTACTATGAATCTGATGATTGGGTTATTTGTTAAACAAGTTATATAAATTTTTTTTTTTTTTTTTTATTTCAAACCAAAAAATCTGATGATGCCTACAAAAACCGTTAACTCGTGTCTATTATTTAATAGATTATTATTATTTAGAAGTTTAATAATGTGTAATTTTCATGGAGGCACAAAGGGCATGGGTCATCCAAAATTTTACATGTTCTAGCCTTGTCAATAATTTTCCATTTAACTTTTGGTTATTTATTTGTTTCCTTCAAGTAAAAAAAAAATATTTTGATAGTGAAGTCTAAATTTCTTTTGTTTATATTATTAAAGGAGATATATAAAATTTCCTCCATCTATCTTTAAAATTATTCTTCGTGGACCCAATGTATATATATATTATGAATATAGGGCTCTCTGTGGATGAAATATTTATTTGACAATAAAAGATTTAATACAACATTTATTTTCTAATGGGCAGTCTTTAAAATATATATTGGAAATATTTTAAAAGTTTGAATTTTTGGAACCTTTTTTATCTTTTTTATTTAACTTGAAATTAAATATAAATTTCTGATTTAAGTGTATAAGAAGTTTTATTATAATATATATTTTTTTTTGGCATTTATAAAAATATATCAAACTATTATTGTAATATATATATTTATAAAAATAGCATTTTTAAGGGTCATGAATATATTTTTATATAGTATAAATTTATTTATATAATACAGATGAAAAAATTTTGGAAAATTAAAGACATGGGAAAAAAAAACAATTTTAAAATACTTTTGAAACCAAATTTATATATATTAGATATATTTATATAAATAATAAAATATAAATAAATATAGTAAGTTTATTAATATTTCAATAAGAACACCCTAAAAATTGATTTACAATATTTCTAATAATATTGAATAAATAAATATAAAAACAATTGATGGATCTTGAACAAACCCACAAAACAAAACAGTATTAATAAATTTTTCTACATTTAAATCAGATGATAAAAGGAAAAATTATTAACTGTAGAAACCCAGAAGACTGCCCATTAGAAAATAAATGTTGTATTAATTTTGTGGTATACCAATGCACTATTTCATCCACAGAGAGCCCTATTTAATATGATATACATTGTTTCCACGAAGAATAATTTTAAAGATAGATGGAGGCAGCATAATTGCTCCATTTAATAATATAAACAAAAGAAACCAGACTTCATTATCAAAATATTTTTGGCACTTGAAGGAAACAAATAAAACACCAAAAGTTAAATGGAAAATTATTGACAATCATTTAGAACATGTAAGGCTTGGGATGACCCATGCCCTTTGTGTTTTCCATGAAAAAATTACACATTATTAAACTTCTAAATAATAATAATCTATTAAATAATAGACACGAGTTAACGGTTTTTTTAGGCATCATCAGATTTTTGGTTTGAATATAAAAAAAAAAAAAAAAAAAAAAATTATATAACTTGTTTAAAAAATAACCCAACCATCAGATTCATAGTAGAAATTATTAACTACAAACTTGCATACAACATAACACCCTTCATAATCCATAACAAATTAAGTAGTTTAAATACCTTAACTAAAAGATAACCCTTTATGAAGTCGTCAAAAAAACAAACGTTACGAAAGTTTTTTTTTTATAAGCACAATTCCTTTCATAATAAAATAAAAAAAAATAAATAAATAAATCTCCATAGACAAGCAAACATGACGAAAAGGTTAATACATCAAAAAATTTTTAACACCCCACCTTTCCCAAGACTTGACACCTTGAAAGTATCTCTATACCGCCACTTATCATTAACACCCTACACTCGCCTTACCCAATTTTTAGACAATTCGCCCTAACTGTTACCATGGGGATTTTGATTTCAATTTTTTAAAACAAGTAAATTTCAGATATACGTTATTCCAAAAAAGGTTTTCGCTTGAAGATGGAACGGAGCCCTTTTTAATTTCAACTCAATTTAATTTAAAGGATTATATTGAAGTTTTCGGCTCTTGTTTTGAAACATGAGACCTCTTATGTAGCGATTTGGAATCATATTTTAAATAAATAATATATATATATATATATATATATATATATATAAATATATGTACAAAATATAAGGATGGAAATACATTATTATTTATTTTTAATACATTGAAACGAAAAAATAATATTGACATAAACTATTATATCATGTTTCGATGAAATATCAACATATTTTATATATATATATTTATATATATATCCATTGAAAAAAAAAAAAATAAAAATCTTGAGTTATTTTATTTTAATTTTAATGATAATATATATATTATGAAACAGGTGTTAAAAAAACCCTGATCAAATTTAAATTTTTAATAAAAAAAAATTGATCGCAGTTCCTAATTGATTGCAATGGGACACCGCCTTTTGATGATATAAAAACGAATGATTTAACCGGAATAAATTTCAAGAGAGAGTCAGACATGTTTCAGTTCTTGTTATATATCTGTTCATTTTTTTTTATTTTTTTATTTTTTGATTTAGAGTTTGTTTTTCTTTTGATTTGCTTTTTTTTCGGTGAAATTGAGAGACTTTCGCTTTGGGCAATTGCAAGAAAAAATATTCAATTATGATCATTATAATTCGAATCCGACATACGCCTTTTCACAGAGAGAAACACATATGAAATCTCACGTATAGAAGAAAATTCAAACAGTCGCATGCCCACACAGGGACATATAGATATGTACGGTCTTAGATAGAGAACTAGCTAGCTATATATAAATGGAAATAGATAGATAGATAGATAGATGTGAACAGACTGAGATAGATATGAACAGACTGAGATAGATAGATAGATAGATAGATAGATAGATAGATAGATAGATAGATAGATAGAAAGATATGAACAGACAGACATATGAATAGACCGAGATAGATAGATAGATAGGAAAAACTGAAAGAGGTGTCTACACACACACACACACATATATATATATATATATATATATATATAGAGAGAGAGAGAGAGAGAGAGAGAGAGGAACAAACTGAAAGAGATAGATAGATAGACAGATAGATATGAACAAACTGACCATAAAGTTAGATAAAATATTATACTGTTCAAATTTATATATTTCATAAATTGGATCATATAATCGACTTTCAAATGTGGAATGACATGCAAACCATCGAATTTGATCATTAATATATAAATTTACTCAACGCAAACAAATTTGAATAAGAATCATGAAGAATAACAATAATTAAAAGAAACTACATCACTTGAACAATTACAATAACATTAATTAAAATGGTTATCACACGTAACTTAACGAGAAAATAATGACGTAATCACGATGTTGACATTCCACACAAAAAAACAAATGTTGTTAGGAAGGAAAACGCAATCAATACTTGAAAGAACGATAACAGTGGATTATGAAATCTATTTTAAAAAAATGTGCCTTTTTTCACCAGCAATTAAAAAACATATTTAGTTAAATGAAAACTCTTCTAAAAATTTAAATGCAATGTCAATCGTTATTTTTGTTTTTTAATTGGGCAATTTGAAGGATTTTCTCGTTGTTTAAATAATTTGTTTTCTTTTTCTTATATTTTTCACGCTCATTAATCCCCTGCATCTTAGTGACTTTGTTTCCTTACTTGAGGTGAAATGAATAAAAACACAACCACCTGGCAAATGCCGTTTAACATAAAAATAAATATGGTTTGATAAAGGTCACTGGATTCCTCCATGCGGAAAAAAATGTCACCTACTGACATTCATCAGTTTAATTTAAAATAAAAGGAGACCAAAAAATAAATATGAAAGTTCGACTAGTCATACAATTTTATTTTGACAAAAATATTTGTTTGACAATCCATGTTCCGGGCGACTCTGTACTGGTTGGTGGATATTGCTGGTAAAGATGAATAGCCGATGGTGGAAACTATGTTTCAGTATCTGTCTATATTTCTGAATGAGGTACACTATTTACATTATTCGGACTATTGTCCTCATCTTTGTCGCCATATTTTTTACAACATTTCGACCGCTGTACGCTCCGGCTTTCTTCAGGTGGTTGGAATGTCGAACTGAACCCTTTATTTCGCTCATTGGGGTAGACTGTTCTAGTTTCACGTGCCATGTTTAATGGATGTCAGTTATCTCCTCTCCCTTAACCAGGTATTGAACTCACACTCTTTGGGTCCTGTCACTGGATCTAACTAACGCCTTTATCCACTGTGCCATGAGGATATCTGTGTATGAATTTCTGGGTATTATAAACCTGTCTTCAGAAACCATTTTTTAAGCAGTGCTCATATTGCAATTTTTGCTGTTATCGTTGCATGTTTTACCAGAGCTCATATTGCAATTTTTGTTATTATCGCTTTTCTCTGGCACTCGTTATTACTGGTTCCCATATTGTATTCATTTCTATGCTTGGTCGGCTCAGGAGATTTTTGTGGCCTAGCATATGTGCTGATTCCTTAAGTTTACGAATTTTCCAATGGTGTTCTTTGTCTATGATCTCAACCTGATCCCACAGATTTCGATGATTGATTGTTTTTCCATATTGGCGAATTTATTCAGAACCGTCTACCCCAGTGAGCAAAATAAAGGGTTTAGTTCGCCATTCCAATCACCTGAAGAAGGCCAGAGCTTGCAACGGCTGAAACGTTGTAATAAATATGGCGACAAAGATGAGGACAATAGTCCAAATAATGTAAACAGTGTGCAATTTCTTTCAGTTGGCTAAACTTTGGTTAATAATTTTATTCTTTATTGTTTCCGTGAATTTTTTTTTCGAATTACATTCAGACCCCCTAAGGAATAAGAAGATGTTACTGCGTGTTATTAAGAATTGATTTATATTTCTTTTTCAATTCTTTGCCAACATTTTTACAAATAAGCTCCAGAAATTTATTATCAAGTGAAAAAGGGAGATTTCCGATTTTTCATCCAAATCCCTTTTCATATTAAATGTTTTGTTTTTTGTTCTACCGTAAGTTAAGTCTATTTCCCTATTTCAAATTTTCTGTTTTGATATTTTTTTTTTTTTTTTGTAATTTTCGTGAATTTGCTTGCATTTTTCGTAACATTTTATCGCAGTGCATCACGTGCTTGTGCCTATAGTGGAGAAAGGAGGTGGCACTTTGCAGAATAAAAGATTTTTTCCCCTGGAAATGTCTCGTGCTTATGAACAACTCTTGCTTCTTTGACACAACTAACACCTGTGCATTTTGATTAGAATATGATTTGAGAAGTCGATCTTTTTTTTTTACATATTTTTATATTTTTCCATTTTATCAAAAAACTGTTATCGCTCCATCTATACTGGAAAGAGCGATAACAGCTACTGGACTTGAGAAGAGAAAATAATGACATAGTCAAGATATTGACAATCCACACTACTTCAAAGAAAAGTTTAACAAGGAAATATCCATTAATAATAACAGTTAGTGGATTGGGAAATTTGGATAAAAATAAACCAAACATCTGTTCCGTCATCTTGTATTCCAATAAAGTTTGATCTTCAAAAAGTTAAAGATCAGATTAGTCTGGGTAGCCTTGGGTTGCAACCAGCCTAGGAGAAAAACAACAAGGAATTCAAACTGATTGAACACAAATATATAAACTTTGCTCGGAATAACCAACTTTCGGCTTGGGATTTAGACAGGGTGGAGTCTGGACCAGTGCAATATTTTAATCACGTAAAAATCTTTTCAGACAGATGTTCATCCTTCTTATTTTGTTTGGTTTACGTTTATTTAGTTTTACGGTATATCAACCTCATTGCCTTATTTAATGCCAACAGGGGAGGTTCGTATAAATAGATTATGGATTTATGGTTTTTGTTTTCTCAAAAATGTATTGGTAATTTTATTTTTTTCAAAAATTTATTACTGGTAATTTTTACGATAAAAATCTCTTTTTATATCTTCGCAATGTATTGAAAGCAAGTTTTTTTTTTTTTTTTTTGTGGGGTAACTATTTGCCCATAAATGGGACCATAACAAGTGCTACCACCCCGGGTCAGAGTGTACCTGTGAAAAACAGCAATTAAAAGGTGATTCTACGCTCCTGAGAACCTCTCCAAACATGACCCTTAACCTCGAGTGGCCCCATGAACTTTGTAAAGGGTGAACTTCGATCTAAAAAAAAAAAAAAAAAAATCCCAATCAGAGGCCTTATATATATATACGATAGATAAATAATGATGATGGTGATGATGATGATGTTATATATTAATAAATAGTAAATGCGAATCACTTCAAATATGTTTCAGTGAATCGGTCATATTATAACTATTTAGTAAATATAATTACGATGGGTAAATTGACGCAATTTTATATTTCAAATTTCGCGCATGCGCGTCATTTGTTTTTGATTTTGTCGGCTGCACGACATGTACTGCGCAATAGAAGTGGTGTTTTGGGGGCAAGATAGACTGATGCAGCCTAACCCATTACAGACTGTTTTCTTTTTTTTTTTTTTTTAATCCAGAGTTACCCTCTCCTAGACCGGTTGCCACCCTAGGCTATAAAACCAAGTTTGTCCTGCTATTTACCCATAGCTGGGCGAGAAGAAGCAGATTCAAAAAGAGCACAATGACGCAATTTACTCTGTCAGATATTTGGCATGCTGTACTCTTTGGTATTTGCGCCAAAATCTCCAATACGAACATTTCAGAATGTTTGGATGTCATTCTAAAGACGGTGCAGAGGATTTGGAAAGAGTTGGATGAGTCTAATGGTGATTACGAAGATACGGCAGCTCGGTAAAGTTACTCTGACTATTCTGCTAAGAAAAAAAGTTTCGAATTTGTTGGTGAGGGCCTCAACATGGAGGCCTACATCAAGTGCCTTGAGGAGATAGTGCTCTCCTTGGTCAGGAGGGTGGCTGCTGGAAGACCCTATGTCTGACAACATGACTCTGCACCATGCACCAGGAGAACCCAGTCGTGGCTGTCAGACAATTTCTGCGATCAGATCACTCCTTACATCAGGCCACCTGACTCCCCAAACTGCAAACCCCTAGACAATAATCAACTTTCTGCTTGGGGAATTCGACTTCTTATATTTTCACACTGTTTTTTGAGGGTAACTATTTGTCTATAGATTTAACCGTAACAGGTGTTGCCACCCCGGGTCAGAGTGGACCTGTGAAAAACAGCAATTAAAATGTTATTCTGCGCTCCTCAAAACCTCGAATGTGGGGTGCAGTTGAGCAAGAGACCAACAAAACACTTTGTAACACCAAAGTTGAACTGAAGACAAGGATTCTGGTAGCATTCTCCAACTTAAAAAAGGAGACCGTCCAGAAGAGTTGCAAGAAATTCCGAAGTAGTCTTGAGGCCGTGATTGAAGTCAATGGTGATAATATTACCATTAGAGATGAGGATGACATATAGTACTATCTGATCCCAGTCCGCTGTCGAGAGAATGAGGAAAAACGTAAATCGAGTAGCACTGGCTGTTCAGTCAATGAATGCCCAATGTTTCCTTGTAAGGAAACGGATAATATTACCATATCCCCCACGTAGAATCAAGAAGGTAATGTTCTAAGCGTAGCTTAGATGTAGCTTAAGGCCGAAATTATAAGTGCACCCAGTAAGGATCGAACTCACTCTTCAGTCGTAATTGATCCAGCGAGACATGAATGCTAACCATTATACCGCGTCGAAGTTTCCCTTTTCTAAGCATAGCTAAGATGTGGCACAAGGCCGAAAGTATGGGACACCCAGTGAGGATAGATGTCACAGTTCAGTCGCAATTATTATAGCGTGACATGCTTGCTAACGATTATATAGCGTCGAAATATCCAAGAAGGAATCAAGAAGAAGCAAATTGGTGAATAACAAGGATGCTTCGTAAAATAGAAGGGATTATTACAATACAAACGTAGATTTCAAGATTTAAATAAACACTGAAATAGATCAATTAGAAAAGATCCAACTCAATCTATAAGACGTTTGGCACGCAAGGGAAGAGTTTTAGCTATGACGGTCCAAAGAGCAATGAAGAAAGACTTGAAAAAGAAATCGTACGTGAAACCTGTGAGGCAGCGTGTTACTCCAAGACAGAATGTTAGGTTAGATAAGGTTCAGATCATTTTGAATAAGTTGGCATTACACACACACACACACACACACACACACACACACACACACACACACACACACACACACACATATATATATATATATAATAATATATATATATATATATATATATATATATGTGTGTGTGTGTGTGAAGATTGAAATCAACACTCAGAGGCGACAGGCTGTTTCATGCTAAACGCAATCGTCAGGCAGCTTATTCTGACTCGTGGCATGACGATTGTGTCTAGCAAGAAACAGCCTGTCGCTTCTGAGTGTTGACTTCAATATTCACTTTTATATTTACACACGCTCTATCTCTGATTTTGAGCACTTTATCCCATAAATATAGAATGCCTTAAAACTATATTTATTCATATATATATATGTGTGTGTGTGGCTGTGTGTGTGTGTGTGTGTGTGTGTGTGTGCAAACTTCAAATTCTTATGTGTCAAATATGCAGGTGCATTTTTTCGAAGTAATTTCATTTTTTTTTCATATTCAGAAACATGTCTAGCAACAAGAGGCAAAATGATTTTGAATTTTAAATGTTTATTGTCCATTATGATTTGTTGAGTTTCTGCTACAAAAGAAAATGAAAGTTTTGATCATTGGAAATTGAAACTGGCGCACCTGTTTGTCAAGAAGAACATTTTAACGAAAAAGTCGACAAACTGTTTTTCAAAAAGTCTTTTTTCGAAACGAAAATACTGAACACGAAAACCTGAAGCGAAGAATAATTTTTTTTCGTGATTGTATTTTATGTTTGCTGGGGAAATGTTTGTGTATATTGTAGATGAACATATGTATGTAGATGTTTATGTTTATGTGGGGGATCCTTATTCTGCCAGTTTGTATGCAGAGGGTTGTGTGGGGATCTCGGGTTTTATGGTTGTTTGCATGCAATGAAGTTATAAAATGGGTAATGTATGTATTTTGTGTACAAATGATTGTGAGAGAGATTGTGTCTGCGAACTGTGTGAGATGTTTGTATCTTGATGTGGGTGTTGATATTTTTTCCTAATGTACTTGTGTGTTCATGTAATTCCTGTGGTACTGTCTGCATTTTGTGTAGGTTCAAGTATTTGTATGTGCGTGTGACTGGGAGTGATTTGTGCATTGATAAATGGGGGATAGGTTTTTATTGGAAAACTATCAAATCAGAATCACGGAGAACACGACGAGAAACGACTCCATTTGTCTGGTTAAGAGCCAGTCGAATAAAAGATCATATCAATCCCAAACCGTGGAAATATCAATGGGGAATCAGCCCACTATGCTAGGTAGGAGGCAGTCGAAAAACAGGTCATCTCTTAATTCCAAACCGTTGAAATATGAATGGGGATCCAGTCCACTAGACTGGGTAGGAGCCAGTCAAATAAGAAGTCATCTCTTAATTCCAAACCGAGGGAATATCAATGGGAAACCACTACAATAGCCTGGGGCGGAGCCAGTCGAATAAAAGGACATCTCTTAATTCCAAATAGTATAAATGACAACGGGATTCCAGTTCACTAGATTGGGTAGGAGTCAGTCGAATAAGAGGCTATCTCTTAATTCCAAACCGTTGAAATATCAATGGGATACCAGTCCACTGGACTTGGTAGGAGCCAGTCATCTCTTAATTCCAAACCCTGGGAATATCAATGAGAAACCAGTCCACTAGACTGGGTAGGAGCACGTCAAATAAAAGGTCATCTCTTAATTCCAAATCATGGGTATGATATCGGGAAACCACTCCATTATTTTCCCAATGCGCTACTGCATTCCATATTTAATAAGCAAACGAGACATGTGAAGAATCATGAAAATCTCTTGAAAGGCATGTCATTAAAAAGATGGCCAAAATGACTTCTACATCTTATTGATTTTGTTTTGGGTTTGGTTATGGGCCGTGTCTCTTCAGCGCTCTGTCGATCAATCTTTTTTCGCCATTGTCTATCTTTTGAACCTTTACTATATCCCTCCTCAGAATAACGTCTCCGCCCTCCGTGGGTGTTCATCTCTCTTGTTACCCTAGCTGATTCGAGAGCCCAAATATCAGCTATGTTATTACTCCAGTGCATAGTTAGAAAAGTGCTGACGTGGGTGAGGATTTATTTCCCACCTTACACCCCGTTTCCCACAGACTAAACCTTCGAGCCATCTCGCGACTCTATCGCTATGTCCATGCAAATTCTTCAGGTCATGCATGATACACTTCGTCATTCAGTATTCTATAGCTGAGGATGGAAACACATTCTTCACAGCTGCTTCTCGGGTATTTACATACTGGTGAAACCATATAACAGTTAAATATAGAAACACTGGCTTTGCGCACTTCGACATGATGTAATGGTTAACAAGTTTGTCTCACCATATCAGTTAATACTGAGTAAGGAGTTCGATCCTAACCAATTGTTCCATACTTTCGGCCTCAGGCTAAATCTAAGCTTTGCTTTCAACTCTGACCCAAGATGCATCAGGGAAAAGTTTCTTACATCTTCAGAAGAATGTAGGATTCACGTTCGAAGATGGCCCCAGAAACACACACTCACTGGCTGACAGTTATTGATGAATTAAGTTTGAATAAGATTTCTCATATTTTTATTTGTAATAAAGGGTGATATTATTACATGTTTCATATTTTACATTTTAGCTGAGCTATGTCTTCAGGATCGTGTCTGGTAAATCAAAGATCCATCTCCATGTAGAATTGTCCTCAGAAAGCCTTCCGGATTATTATCCCATTTGAAAGTTCTGCTCTCTTCTCAACTAAGATGGTCACCATTATATCCCTGTCATCCTTTTTTTTAAACTACTTGTTCAGTTGCTGAGTTTTTTCGATGAATAATCACCAATGTACTTTTCTCTAAATAAATTATGCCCTCAGTCATCCAACCAAGTTTTATTATAGATTTTATAGATGTCAGTTCTTGCTTGAATTTGGATATGATTCTTGCAGCACTTTCAAAGATGGTGTTTAAACTGAATACAGTTTAGAACACTTATTTGCAAACTGTTGTAACTTAGGAAAGGTTAGTGAATAATCACACGAACATTGGTAAGGAACGATAATACTTAGGACAAGAACAACACATATAAGATTCGCCGGCAGCGCGAAGTAGTCAACTGCTAGAAGTGATATTATTCACATTATTCGGAATATTATCCTCATCTTTGTCGTCATATTTATTACAACGTTTCGGCCGTTGTACGCTCCGGCCTTCTTCAGGGGGTTGGGATGTCGAATTGAACCCTTTATTTCGCACACTGGGGTAGACTGTTCTTTTTCCACGTGACTTGTTTAATGGATGTCAGTTATCAGTTATCTCCTTTTAATTTCTCTCTGAAAGTTCTCCACTACCTTAGCCGGGTATTGAACTCACACTCTTACTAAGGACATATGACACAGTGGATAAAGGCGACAGTACCCAAAGGACAAAAATAACTAACATAATATTCGACCATTGTGGTATCCGGCTTTCTTCAGTCTAATATTGTAATACCTGAAGAAGGCCGGAGGACACAACGGCCGAAACGTTGCGATTACGAACAGAAATGATGATTATATTAATGATGTAAATAACACTTAATATTGGTTATATACTAAGTAAAACATTACAAATATGAAGACCCAATGAGGATTGAAGTCACGGCGAAAAGTCAACCAGTTAGCGCATTAACTATTACCACACGCTTAGACAATGTAAGTATTTTCATAGTTATTAATTTCCACAGAAACAAAATCAAGATGAGGTTTTTTTCTTTTTTCTTAAAGAATTTCGATTGATTGAGCCAAAGCAGAGAAGTTTTGGAATTGGCGTTTTGAGCGGCTCATTACGACGAACGAAACAAACGGGAAGACAATTTTAGTGTCAAACACTTCAGCCTCGTTCTCGTCAGCACTAAAAATGGCGGCCTCCATTGTATATTTTTAGAAGTTGTAACTATAAACTTAAATTGTAATTGTATTCATGATTAAGCAACAATAATCAGAGCTGACGAACAAAAGGGAAATTTCACCATTTGTTTCTCTTTTATTGTATTTCGTTTTTGGCTTACATCATCATATTTAAAAATAAATGTTTTGGTCGCCGACGAATAGAAGTTAATGACAATAATCCACTATTTTTAGTTGGTGAATAAACGAAAAATATACATTAATATATTCTGTGTGTGTGTGTGTGTATGTTTTTTTTTCTTTTACTTTCCTTGTTATTCGTAATAGGTTCTCTCCGGTCACTCAAGCCTACGCAGTTATTCTTCTGTGGTAACGCACTATACTCGTGTATCAGTCGAGTTTAAAAGATAAATCGATATTAAAATGATTTGGTTATTTGATTCATTTTCCGCAGCTTATCAACTTTTTAACAGGTTATATAAAGGCAGAAAATATTTTTAGATTGTAAGCATTTTTTCGAGGTAATAATAGTTTAGCGATACTTTACTAATTAACCCATAGCTGGGGGACTAGAGGTTGATACATACTTAATCAGTAGTAGATAAACAAACAAGAAATTATAATGTTGTTATAAATTGAGGGATCAATTCCATATTATAATTAATATATGAACTGATCCCTCTCTTTGTGGTCACTGTATTTTTTATTCATTTATATTCTAGGGAACTTAAATAAATCTAAAAGACATGCGCGTGAAGCTAATCGGTATTTCATTGGTTGATCGATTCGTTTTCTACGACTTTCCAAACCTTTGCAGTTTATTTAATGCTAGAAAATATTTTTAGATTGTAAGAATATATTTGGTAGGTAGTAATAATGGTTTAGTGATACAAGAATTAATAATTAACCCATAGATGGAGGGGAAGATGTGGATTATTACTTTACTCAAGGGTATTTATGCGTAAGTGAAGATCAGGAACCCAACTGGAATTTGAACTCGATATCTCCGATTAACAATTCCGAGACATTACACCATCCGTACATCCAAGCAGTCAGCCATCGAGGTACAATATTAATAATGGGATGACTAATACCTGTCACTCGATTCTTGCAAAAGTAAAAATTTACCAACTCAAAAAAGAATAGGCCGACGGTTTTATGGTGTCTGAGGTAGTCGCTTATTTTTGACTAGACAAAACATCGAATTTTGAGACCGGATAATACTGATGGTGTTGAATCTTGGTTCTACATTCAACACTATCACGTGATAAGACACCAGAAGTGTTGAAACAAAATGGCTATTTTTGTAGTGATTTTATAACATATTTATGTTATAATTTTCAAATAAATTATATTTGCTCTATTCTGTATGGAGCACTCTTTTAAGAATAGTATTTTTTGGTTATTGGAATTTATTCCGTATGTACTAATCCTATACTTGGGCATATATATATATATATATATATATATATATATATATATATATATATGAATGAGAAGAAATATAGTTTTAAGATTTGCTATATTTATGAAGTGCTCAATATCTCAGATAGAGATAGAGCGTAAGTAAATATAAATATAGTGAACATTGATGTCAACATTAGAAGCGACAGGCTGTTTCATGCTAGATGGAATCGTCCGGCCACCTGACGATTGCGCCCAGCATGAAACAGCCTGTCGCCTCTGAGTGTTGACATCAATGCATCAATTATACTATATATATATATATATATATATATATATATATATATGGTGGTACGGTGGAGTAACGGATACCGCGGTTTAGGAAATCGAAGAAAGGAGTTCGAATTGTTGAATTCATTACATTCATTCACTTACTGGAAAAGGTATAAATCTATCTCTTTTCCCACCAGCTATAGGTAAATAGCAGGGCAGGCTGAATCCTATAGAATTGGGTGGCGAACGGTCCAGGAGAAGTAGAACACTAAACTCAAAACCTTTGGTGGGATGTTTGGAGTGCTTGTATTATACCGTACACTAGTTCTCTGTGCTCGACCTTTCCAAAATGTCTGTTTGGTTCTGTACAATCCTTCGCCACTATAATCAAATGATATGTACGGTTAGTCTGGCTGTTGGGTTTTAGAATTGAGATCCTTGACCTTTATACGTTAAAAAACGACGGAAGAGTCCGTTCCAGAAAAGACATACAATGCGCAATGGATAAATTGTCGTCTACATGACGCAAATATCAAAATAACACTGATATCTCATATACGATAATTACATAAAAAATATCTTGAAATACTAAAGAGTGAATTTATTAAATAAAATCGCGATTGTCTTTAACCTCGGCCTCCAGATGACTTCAAAATCTCCTACACCTTTTCTGAAACGGTCTCCTTGTTTAAGTTGGTGAATGCTGCCATATTCCTTGCCTTACCGTTCATCTTTGTGGTTACGAGGAGTTTTCTTGGTCTCTCGCTCAATCGAGCGGGTTGCAGTCTGGGGATTTAGGTGACCAGATGTAATGGGCGATGTGGTCACAGTAATTGTCTGACAGCCATGACTGGGTTCTTCTGCTTGTGTGGCATGGTGCAAAATCCTCCTGCCAGACATAGGATCTTCCAGTATCCACCCTCTTGACCCAGGACAACACTACCTCCTCATGTCACTTGATATAAGCCCCCGTGTTGAGTCTGATGCACTCACCAACAAATTCGGGAGCTATTTTCTTATCAGAATGATCATAGTAATTTTTCCGAGCTGCTGTACCTTCGGCATTACCATTAGACTCATCGAACTCTTTCCAAATCCTGTACACTCTTCTCAGATTGGACATCCTGAATGCTTTGTTACCTATTCTATCTCATCAACTTTTTTCTTTTTTTCTACCTACGTTTATATACGTTACAAATTAAACTAAGCACGGCTGACTATTAGTGACTGAAAAAAAATCGTGGATTTTGACGTCATTCAGGGTTCTTTTTTTTTTGTCCAAATCCATAATTTTGTTTCGCTCATGCTAAGTCTCCAAAAAATCTATATAAAATTCACTGTTTTTTATCCATACTGTTAAATATGCTAAAATTGTTCAATCTTTTAACAAGAAAAATCTCAAGTTGATGTTAAAATTTACTAAAAAAGATTGATGATCGATTTAAGATTGAGTGAACTATTATGACATGTCGCTAGTTTTTATTCATGAACAGTATTTATTTGCAATTTTTTGAGTAGAGTTAATAGGGTCCATTATTGTGCATAATTAGGTTACAATAAAATTTGTAATTTATATGAATAGTTTACAATAAAACTTGTTTTTTATATGAATAGTTCACAATAAAATTTGTAGCTTATATGAATAGTTTACAATGAAATGTGTATTTTATATGAATAGTTGACAATAAAATTTGTATTTTATATGAATAGTTTAGAATGAAATTTGTATTTTATATGAATAGTTTACAATAAAACTTGTTTTTTATATGAATAGTTGACAATAAAATTTGTATTTTATATGAATAGTTTACAATGAAATTTGTATTTTATATGAATAGTTTACAATAAAATTTGTATTTTATATGAATAGTTTACAATAAAACTTGTTTTTTATATGAATACTACTTGAACATTGAGATGTAGTAGAGTAGGGCGCATTTTATAGATTCGGTTGGGCCCCGTTTATCGTAAATTCGGTCGGGGCCTGTATATCTTTAATTCGATTGGGACCCACGAGGCCCTTCACCGGCTCTAGCATAACGCATAGTTTTTTTCTTGTCAGTCTGTAATACAGTTATTCTAATAAGGGCGATTCGTATCTGAAATCTTGTATTTTTAGATATAAAAATATGGAGGAAAAATAAGTAACAAGTAATGGCAGAAAAGAAAAACAAACAAAAGGAAAATATTAACGAAAAAAAAGATAGAAAGTAGAAAAAAAACGACATAGACAGGAGTTGTAAAGCTTAGAAGAAGAAATGGCAAGAGAGAAAAAATCTAAAAGTAAATAAAAACGACTAGAATCCGTAGTGGGATCGCTAAATAATATGTTACCTTTCTTAGATATATATCTAACTAAAGCTCTTATTTTCATCTGTATTACCCTAAGCAAACACGTTTGCCAAGAACGTGACCATCCTCAATACAGAGACGACTAGGATATATATATATATATATATATATATATATATATATATATATATATATATATATATATATATATATAATTAACTTTCGGGAGCGTTTCTTTCTTACGTCTGTCGTTTGCAAACTGTTCAACTTCCAAGTGGACTTCAAACAGCCGTTCGTTTGTGTTTTACTAAAAGCTTTTTTTCTTCTCTTGATCATTTTGAAACTTGTGTTAAGACCCTTAAACCAGTCGTTGTTTTGTTGACAGACACCCGCTGGATTTATTCATTTTTCAATTTGTTTACAGTTGGAACTGATTTGCCTCTCTTTTCGTTACAGTCCACCCGACTACATACCCGAATTGAAATCCTTAAGTCTGCATCATATATATCTCTTTTTCTCTCTCTCTCTTTCTCTTCCCGTTTCCCCCTTGTTTTTATTGATTTTCTTTTTGTATATTTTTCTTTTGTATTTTATTCTGTTTTTAATCGATTGTTTTTGTTGTAAATAGCTCTTTGGGCACGTAGAGATGCAAAGTGCTTTCTCTAAATGTAAACATGCATTTTCAGCAGATTTATAAAGAGAAAAGATCATTCGCTAAAAAATCTGGCGTTTAGGGACAATAGAGGTAGGATTTTCTTTTTTTAATTTAAAGCAAAAAGGTTGAAAGAAAGAAAGAAAGAATAACGGAGGAAAAAGAAAAAAATAAAAGAAAGGAAGAAGAAAATAAAACAAACAGCAAGAAAGAAAGATAGAAAGAAAGAAACTGAAAGAAACAGGTATGTTTAACCATAAATAACGTATATATTCACGTATCATGCGACATTCGAAGACCTAATTTTGAAGCTAATTTTAAGGGGGTCACATCATACATGAGATATATATTATATTATAAATATAGCGTATGTACTGCTGGCCCTGGCTACGCCGTTGACCAAATTATATATTCATTTGCTCTAGTCAAAAAGTACAGCAGTATTTAAAATAAACATCGCACATTACACAAGTATCTTATATATCTAAATAATCCTTATAATTTTATTACATACATTTTATTTGAATATATATATATATATATATATATATATATATATATATATATATATATATATATATATATATATATATATATATATATATATATATATGTATCATATATATATTATATCAAGATATTACAAATAATGAAACTATATATATATATGTATATATATATATATATATATATATATATATACATATATATATATATATATATATATATATATATATATATATATATATATATATATATATATATATATATATATATATATATATATATATATATACACACACATATATATATATATATATAATATGAGGCACAGTGGGAAAGGTGTGAATCCTTTTCTACTCCCCTCTAGCTATAGGTAAATAGCAGGACAGACTGGGTTCTATAGCCTTGGATGGCAACTGGTCTAGGAGAAGGACAACTCTGAATTTAACTACATGTGGAGGGTCGTTTGTGGACCCTGTGGCACGTAGTGCACCAGCTCTCTGTATTCGGCTCTTCAAAAAGTGTGTATGGTCCTGCACGAAACCATAACCACTATAATCAAATCTCATGTGCCGTTGTCGGGCTGTCGGTTTCCTAGGAACCGATCTGCTTGACCCTCATACGTCGCATTCGACGGGAGAGTCGAATATATATATATATATATATATATATATATATATATATAAGGGAGAGGTTATAGTTCTACCTACTAGAGAAAACTGTATATTTTACGGAAATATGGAAAATAAAGTATAATATATATTTGAAAAGTCCACATTAAGACCAAAAACGTTTGCGGTTTCCCTCTTCTCTTTAAAATGTCTACAGTTTTTCATTCATAAAAGTTTGTTTAAAGACTAACAAAAGGTTTTTTTTTTTTTTTTTTGCTTATTGTCTATATATTTTGGACTGTTTTTCTTGTTTCCGGGACATATTTAAATATAATTCATCCAATGTTTGTTGTACTTTCGGCTTTCATGAACCATTATCAAGGAGGTTTTTTTCTGTTATATCAGTTTCATCATTTTTTTAAAATATCCCGTCACCATGTCGTTTTTTTTTATGCATCCTGTTTTCTCTGAAAGTTCGTTTTTATAATAAAAATAACAACAATACGTAGTTATATTTTAACTTACTAATAATACATTTTTGAAGCAAAATGAACCACAATACATTTTATCTGTAATTGAAACCATAAAATTTTGTTCAAATTTGATATGCCGCTAAACAAATCAACAGCAACAAAAATGGGTGACATGTAATTAGAAGAAAAGCTGTTAACTTTCCACACTACCAAAAGCAAAAGATTTGAAAGGAAACTTCCATTAGTGTTAGAAAGGGCTATAAGATTTAATAACATTCATTAGTCTAATTTCTTGAAAAACGGTTTTAATAAATAATATTTTATTTCAACGGACACTCACAGTAATTATGCGATCAAAGAATATGAAATTTCTCCTGAATGGAAATTATTTTCGCAATTACCATAACTATCCTGTTATATTCTAACTTGTTGCCTCAATTTCCCTGGTGATGTAGTTTAATTATAATGTTCTAATACTTTGCGGTTAGTTTTCTTGTCTTTGTTGACGTTATCACAACATTTTTGGTCAATATTCTTTCAAGATATTATTTGGTTAGAAGCCCACCAAAATGGCGTAATGAAGATTAAACAAAACTGCTCTGAAAAAAAAAAAAAAAACTATGTATGGTCGCGGCCGGCTCAAAGTACGGGCAATTTAGACAGTCGCCTGAAACGCCATAGAAACCCAGGGCGCCATCAAGTTGGGGATCTTCAGGAAATTGAAGATTATAAAAACATACTTGCAGTTGTCCATGTCTCAAGACAGATTAAACTTTTTGACTATTTTGTGAAGATAAAATGATTTTAAGTGAAGTAAAATGTCTGAGAATTTGATTATTAATTATGTCTGTTTTGGTGTGATGATCAAACACCATAAAACTAAAAGTGAATGAATGGGTAACGCGGGTATAATGATCGTCTTCGTTTAGAAGATTTTCCATATCTGTTAAGTGTATTTCTCATGGTTAATGACCTTTCAATTATATAGTTGTAAAACAGTGTGGAAAGTGTCATGAAAAGATTTGAAGATCTAAAGGCTAGAAAAAAATGTTTTAGGTAGGATATTGGATATTTTCTTTCGCTTGTATTAAGTTGTATATTTTTACAAACTTATTTTTCCATATTTTCAGTTTTTCTCCTTGCGAAAATTTAAAAACATTTACTTGTAAGGGTGCTGAAGTTCAGCTTGCCTTTCATTTTTTTTTCACTCTTCTGTCAAGTTCATCCCATGCTAGTGTGGCTTCAAATATTACAGGAGTTAAAATATTTAAATGAATTGTAGTTTAATTTTGAAACATAATTGCGGTTGTCCAGGATCCAAGACAAATATTATAGGAGTTAAAATATTTAAATAAACTGTATCTTAATTTTGAAACATAATTGCAGTTGTCCAGGATCCAAGACAAATATTATAGGAGTTAAAATATTTAAATGAATTGTAATTTAATTTTGAAACATAATTACGGTTGTCCAGGATCCAAGACAGATTAAATTCTTTGGCTATTTTGTCATTATAAAATGATCTTGAGAAAAAGACAGGTGTAGAAAGTGCCACGAAAAAAAAATCAGAGATAAAGGCTAGAAAAAGATGATTTAGGAAGGATAATAAATGTTATTTTTAATTTGCATTAAGTTTTATATTTTAATAGACTCGTTATTCTACATTTTCAGTTTTTCTCCTTCGATGGTTGCCGAAATTCAGCCTGCTCGCGGGATGCCAACAACACTAGTCCGCTCAGTGTATATAGTGAATAAACATGAATATGATATTTAAAGAATATCTATCTATCTATCTATCTATCTATCTATCTATCTATCTATATATATATATATATATATATATATATATATATATATATGCAGGAATACGGAATGCTTTCATCTACACAACTGTTCAGTCACCTTAGGAAAGAGTGCGGGCGATAAAGTTCAATGCCGGCAAGATTTTGTATGAATAGAATATGTATTAATATTTTTTCAAAAATTTATTGCTGGTATTTTTACTATACAACTCTGTTTTTATACATTCATGGTGTTTTGACAACATTTTGAAGGTTAACTATTTGCCCATAGCTGAGAATCTAACAGGTGCTACCACCTCTGGTCAGGGAGGACCTGGGAACAACGGCAATTAAGAGGTAGTTCCACGTTCCTCAAAACTTCCCGATCAGAGAGAGGCCTTGCTACCGGATGTAGTTTATCGTCATACCCAGGACGACATAAGCTTCAAGTCTTTTCAAGCGTGGTCCTAACTATTCTTATCTTGAGGAAGCACCAACAACCCATTGTATAGATATAGAGCGTCGGAATATTCTGGCGCCTTTTTATACAAGTCAGTAGGACTGGACAATATTTCTCTTTACCCTTACCAACACTAAACGCATCACGTGTTACATTCTCCACCCGTAGAGAGATATAGTGTATCCATTCATGAGATTTACCAATAATCCCATAATGTCCTAAATATATTATTCTGATTGACTTAAATCATATTTTAATACTTTAATTCAACCAGTAAAATGCTCAAGAGCCATTCAAACTAGAGGTCAATGTTAAAATTGTAATGATGAATGAGGTGAGTGATATGAATAAAATATGAGGGTGTACGGGGGTGACGATAATTAGGTTAAGGAGGAAAGATAAGAAGATTTGATGGGTTAAATTCGTAGCGTTCAGGACATCAAGCACGTAGGAAAGAAATACAAAGGGGAGACAGGCCGCCCCCTTAAGGTAAGGCTTCAAGAAAACCAGAAAGATGTAACACAAGAGGAAGTGGAAAAATCAGGCGTAGCTGACCACATATGGAGAGAAAAGCGAGATCTCCTGAGCCGACCAAGCATAGAAATGAATACAATAAGGGAACCAGTAATAAGGAGAGCCAGAGAAAAGCGATAATAACAACAAAAATTGCAATATGAGCTCTGGTAAAAACATTTCAATATGAGCACTTGTAAAAAATGGTTGCTGAAATCATTAGTTTTATAATAACCAGAAATTCATACACAGATGTCCTCAAGGACTCATGTCACAGTGGATAAAGGCGTTGGTTAGATCCAGTGACAGGACCCAAAGAGTGTGAGTTCAATACCCAGTTAAGGCAGTGGAGAACTTGGAGAGGGGAATTAGCAAGAGATAACTGATAACTGACATCCATTAAACATGGCACGTGGAACTAGAACAGTCTACCCTAGTGAGCGAATAAAGGGTTCAGTTCGACATTCTAACCACCTGAAGAAGGCCGGAGCGTACAACGGCCGAAACGTTGTAATAAATATGGCGACAAAGATGAGGACAATAGTCCGAATAATGTAAATAATGTACATAATACCGCATTTCAGAAATATAGAAAGATACTGAAAGGCCGAAACGTTGTAATAAATATGGCAACAAAGATGAGGACAATATTGCGTATAATGTAAATAATGTACATAATACCTCATCTCAGAAATATAGACAGATACTGAAGGGCCGAAATGTTGTAATAAACATGGCAACAAAGATGAGGACAATAGTCCGAATAATGTAAATAGTGTACATAATACCTCATCTCAGAAATATAGACAGATACTGAAAGCACACAGGAGTACTATAAGTTTTTGTTTTGGGGAAAAATTCTATCTCTATTTTCGTTTTAGATCTGGAAATGAGATTGTTTCAACTTCATGGAAACACTATGCTTGAGAAGATTAATTACTTGAAAAAACTGTTTTACGATATAAAAATGGCAATGAGTATTTTCTGCATAAAGCGGCTGATTTTACCATTATCTTTGTATAGTGCAAATTTCCAAGAATCTGCATATAAGGCTTCCTTTTATCATATATAATATAAACATAGAAATAAGTAGTAGAATATTTCTCGTCTTCTTCGTTCAAATCTTGAGTAGGTACTTGGACTGTGTTAGAAGCAAAGATGAATGGCAATGACAAGTAAATAAAATGAACGTGGTTTCTGCATTCATATGAAAGAGCAACATTTCAATCTACTTGCAAGTTTCGGTAAAATAAATTACGGGGAAAATCAGTTAATGAGAATTCTTTAAAAAAAAAATAAGTTCAAGAGCATTTGGAAGATTTGCGATCTTTTGAGGAAAACACATTGAGTAAAGTACTTACGATCTTAAGTGTCTTCTGAAGAATTCTCTAAAGAAATAGAACGCTTTTAAAAGGCGTGTATATTTATGAACGTAATACTTTCTTGATAAATCGGAGTGCCGGGTTCGATTTCCGGTCTGGTTAGTTACATTCACATTTGCAGAAATACCCATTGAAAATGCAGGAATTCATCACCCCCCGGTTATGGGTTAAATAGTAGGATTCGTATCATGGATAGTCTAAGGAAATTGTTACAGCAAAATTTAATCACGAAAACGGAATTACTGCTACAACCCAAAAGTATGGGTTGATAAACCGTAAAAGACAAATCATTCAATCTATCAATCTTTAAAATTTGAAGATAAATTGCAGAATATTGAGATAAATCTTTTTTAGTAGAAAATACTTGGGTTTCCGTGAAAACTGAAATGTTTCTGATTGAAAGTGAAAATCACTTTAGATAAAAAAAAAGATTTTGTAGCGGCGATCGATTTGGAAAGCTTGGTGTGCAGATTGTTTGAGAGCTTTTATTTTTTTTGGTTGATACAAAACTGTTTATTATAAAAATATTGTTTTAGAAATTCGTTTCTAGGTGCTATCATTTTGCTATAATTCGAATACTTTTTGATTTTTCCATACAAATTTTTACTTTTTCTGATTCCTTTTTATAGTGAGGGCGGAATTGAAACTTAGGGCATCGGAACTAGAAATGCGATATTCATGATCAGAATGGAATCATAGAGTGTCAAACAAATGCAGAAGAATGTGCACTCATGTTTCAACATGAGTGCAAAAGCATTTGACAATGTACTGCACAAGGATCTATTTGAACTGCTAGGAAAGCTCGATCGATTTGGAAAAGATATGAGAATAATCCATAACTTACATTATTCAGACTGTTATCCTATTTATCGTCATTGCCATGTCCCAGTGGATAAAGGAGTTGGTTAGATCCAGTGATTAGACCCAAAGAGTTGTGAGTTCAATACAAGGCTACAGCAGTGGTGAACCTAAAATGGAGAGTTGAGTTAAAGGGAAATAACTGAAACATCCGGAAGGGGCATGGAACATGGAACTAGAACAATCTGTTCCGGTGGACGAAATAAAGGGTTCGGCTCGAAATTCCAAACACCTAAAGAAGAAGAGCGTACAACGGCCAAAATGTTGTTAATATGGCAATGAAGACGTAGATAAGAGTTTGAATAATGCGAATAATGTAAGTAATCATAATACCTTATCTCAGAGATATAGAGGCGGAAACGTTGTGAATATGGCAATGAAGATGAGGATAACAGTCCGAATAATGCAATTAATGTAAGAAATCATAATACCTCATCTCAGAGGTATAGAGGCCGAAACGTTGTGAATATTGCAGAGAAGATGAGGATAACAGTCCGAATAATGCAATTAATGTAAGAAATCATAATACCTCATCTCAGAGGTATAGAAGCCGAAACGTTGTGAATATTGCAGAGAAGATGAGGATAACAGTCCGAATAATGCAATTAATGTAAGAAATCATAATACATCATCTCAGAGATATAGAGGCGGAAACGTGAATATGGCAATGAAGATGAGAATAACAGTCCCAATAATGTAATTAATGTAAGAAATCATAATACCTCATCTCAGAGATATAGAGGTGGAAATGTTGTGAATATGGCAATGAAGATGAGAATAAGAGTCCGAATAATTTAAATAATGCAAGTAATCATAATACCTCATCTAAGAGATATAGAGGCCCAAATGGTGTGAATATGGCAATGAAGATGAGGATAACAGTCCGAATAATGCAATTGATGTAAGAAATTATAATACCTCATCTCAGAGATATAGAGGCGGAAACGTTGTGAATATGGCAATGAAGATGAGAATAAGAGTTCGAATAATGTAAATAATGCAAGTAATCATAATACCTATAATAATAACTTATACTAGGAGCACACCGCCTGCATACTCTAGAAAACTTATTAAGTAGCTACGGGAATTAGAGTCCCTACCAGGATTTATTATCGGTCAATATAATGTTAACAATATAAGATACTCAGATGACACTGTGTTTAAGGCCGACTCGGAAAGGAAACTGCAGGTGATAATAGAAAATGAGTAGAAAGCGTGTGGTGGAGACATACCTCGCCGAAGAAAGAGAAGGAGAATTGTCTGTACATGTGCTAGTAGACATCATAGACCTGCGAGGCGAACTTCGGCAAATCAATATTGAATATAACACAGCGCATGCGTTATCGGCGAGAACGAGGCTAACACATGCGAAAGATCTCGGTTTCTTGCCCGAGACGTAGGAAGGATAAAAAGAGCTGACTTTTTGTTCCAGGGCAGTTTGTTCTTTGAGATTGGTTAAGGCTATACCCGTGTTCGTTTAAATCCCACAAAGGGGTAACTATTACCTACAAGAATACAGAAAAGCAAAGCCCCAAAAACCTGAGCGTTACGAATTGAAGATATAAAGAATAAGCAGGTTCAGATATTCAAATATATGGGGAACTTTGTAAAAAGAGGATAGAAAATGCGACACACAGATGCAAATACTCATTGGACGAGTGAAAGGCATAACAAAAGCTAATGGGCTGAGAAAGGTAAAAATGGATTAAGAAAGGAGGAGGCATTAAAAATATGGTTCTGCAGAAGGGTACTGATAATTCCATGGACGGGGCGATGAGGCAATAAGGGTGTCTTCAAGAAAATGGCAACAGAAAGAACGCTTATACTCAGAATCCGAAAAAAGAGAGTTGAATTACCTTGGACACATAATGAAGAAGAAAGGCTTGGATAACTAACCCTCACGAGGCATATTGATGGCGAGAGAAAGATAGGAAAAGGCATCGACCTACTTACGTGACGGGCTTGTGTGGAGGGGGTGGGGAGAACGTAGAGCGGGGGTCTTAACAAATAGAGAAACACTGCTAAGCGCTACACGAGATAGGAAGTTGTGGAGAGTGATCATCGACTGTGTCCCGAGGGACCAAGTGGCACAATGAAGAAGAAGAAAAAGAAGCGGATTGTTAACCCTTGAGGTTAATTTTGTAATGCCTACGGTTGAGAACTTTCAAAATAAATGAATTCACCGCGTCGTGGATTATATATATATATATATATATATATATATATATATATATATATATATATATATATATATATATAATAATTATTTTTATATAGAGAACATGACTCAAAAGAGAAAGAGAAAAAATTAAATTTCCGTGCATACAGATAGGTCAAAAAAGAAAAGAAAAGCAATTATATTCATGTGGGTGAGTGTCTGTGTGAGAGCGCAATGAGGTTTGAAATTCAGTAGTAGGTTTGCCTGGAGAGGGAAGAGTCTTTCCGGCACTGAAGAGTCCTGTGTTTTCAATACTACACTCATATGTACAAAGCAATAGAGAGAGTGAATCTTTTCCTTTTATACCACTGATTGTCACAGCATCTATCGGGTCTTGGTTTGGTTTGGTTTATTTTGTTTTACGGCATATCAACTTCAATGGGTTATTTAATGCCGGCAACATTTTTAGGATAGATTCGTATGAATAGAATATGTATTCTTTGGTTTAGATTGGTTTGGTTTATTTTGTTTTATGGCATATCAACCTCAATGGGTTATTTAATGCCGACAACATATTTAGCAAAGATTCGTATGAATAGAATATGTATTCTTTGGTTTAGATTGGTTTGGTTTATTTTGTTTTATGGCATATTCAATGGGTTATTTAATGCCGACAACATTTTTTATTGCTGGTAATATCTTGTTTTGTCAAAAATTTGTTTCTGGTAATACTTTCCCTTCAAAATTGTATTGTTGGTAATAATTTTTTTTCAAAAATGTATTGCTAGTAATAGTTAACTATTTGCCCATAGCTGGGACCCTAACATGTGCTACCATTACGGTTCAGGTTGGACCTAGGGACACCAGCACTTAAGAGGTGGTTCCACGCTCCTCAAAACCTCCTGATCAGAAGCCTTGTTGCTGGACATAGTTTATCGTCTTACCCAGGACGCGGATGTAGTTTAACGTCTTACCCAGAACTACTATCAGGTCTTGAGCGAAATCAATTGAAAAACAATGTGCAGTAACGCCACTGTTTAATTTTACTTTATTTTTGGACTAAGGATAATCATTTACTTTGGGTAAGCTAAAGTAGTGAAGTTATACCCATTAAAAACACGTCTTTACTGGGAACTGAAGTCGATGAAAAAAAATGTCATTTTAGTCGATTTTCTTGACAGAATTATTTTCTTTTTAGTCCACTTTATTTAAATTGTTTAGCTTCCATATTTTCATTATGCCCTTCAATTGTTCCGTATCTGTTTATATTTCTGAGATGAGGTATTATGTACATTATTCGGACTATTGTCCTCATCTTTGTCGCCATATTTATTACAAGGTTTCGGCCCTTCAGTATCTGTTTATATTTCTGAGATGAGGTATTATGTACATTATTTACATTATTCAGACTATTGTCCTCATCTTTGTCGCCATATTTATTACAACGTTTCGGTCGGTGTACGCTCCGGTCTTCTTCAGGTGGTTGGAATGTCGAACTGAGCCCTTTATTTAGCGCACTGGGGTAGACTGTTCTAGTTCCACGTACCATGTTTAATGGATGTCAGTTATCAGTTATCTCCTGTTAATTTCCCTCTCCAAGTTCTCCACTGACTTACCCGAGTATTGAACTCACACTCTTTGGGTCCTGTCTCTGGATCTAACCGACGCCTTTATCCATTGTGCCATGTGTCCTTGAAGAATAATGTAAATAATGTTCAATTGTTCCGTTTGTCTTTTTCGACATTCAACATTCTTTTTCAGTATATTCTGGTCTGGTCATCCTGCTTTTTATATCGTGAAAATCTCGGCAAAATCCAAAGAAGGGTCGGTAATGTTATCAGTCCTGACCTGGCATCTCAACTTCAGTCACTTTCCATGGTTTTTTGTTTTTTCTATAAAGTCTTTCATGGCAATTCCTCTAATGAGATGTACTCCTTGGTATCACGATGATATGAATCTAACCGAACTAATAGATTGGCAAATAGTATCATCATTTTATTGTTGAAACAGCTAAATATTCATTGGCTGATTTTGTTTAGCGCCATATCAACATCTCTACCACTTATTTAATATCGAAATCTAAATATATTGAACGCAATGTCATGGTCTCAACTACAGACAAAATGCATTGTGGTTCATCTTGCTTTAAAAAATATATTGTTGGTAATTTAAAATATAAATATGTATTGTTGGTATTTTTACTATAAAAATGTATTTTTATACTATCATAGGGTTTTGATTTTGTTTGGAGGGTCACTATCTGCCTCTAGCTGCGATCTTAAGAGAAATCCACACCCCGGGTCACGTTGGACGTGGGAACAACAGCAATCAAATCTGCCGATCAGAGGCATTGCTGCCAGATGTAGTTAGTCATCATACCCCGGACTAATAGCTAAATGTAAGCGTAAGTTCTATTCTAGTAGTTTCTTTTCTTGCACTTTTTACCCGTGGAACGTTTTTTTCAGTTACTTGCTTTCGTTCCACCTACGTTTCCTGGAATCTATTCTTTTATTGTTCTTTCCCCAGACTAAATTCTTCCCATTTTCTTTCACTCCCAGTAAACACTTTGCGATTTTTATTCATTTGATAATTTGACATTTCTCAAACGTTTACGTTTTTTGGTGACTTTTCAACACTCTTTAATTTCGTGCAGAAATAATCGTATTTTTAACAAAACACTTGCCTAGCCATTAGCAGTTCAACTAGCTCACTAGAAAATAGTATTTAGAAAGGATTTTTTATTTTCTTTTTAAAGTAGAAATCAAACAATTTTCCTTATTCCGTGATTATAAACAAAAACACGGCATTGAATCGGAATCTCGATCAATTTAAATCATTTTACAGACAAATTCAAAACGTTTTTGAATTTGTAGGTCTGATGAATCAATGATCGAGAATTACGATTCAAATGTAACAAATTATAACCATGGAATATTAGTGTTTGAGACGTATATTATATTCTTACTCTGTCCTGGACATTGAGTTCTCCTGGATTTTATTTTTTGGGAATTTATATATATATATATATATATATATATATATATATATATATATATATATATATATATTGGTAGAATCCTGGACTGGCGCCAATTCAGTTGAGTTTCAATCCCAGTTAGAGACAACCGGACATCTAGCCACACTGATGAGCTGTGATACAAGGAAACAGTCTGTCTGTGGATGACAATATATATGCTCCTGAAAAATTTATTTCGGTTGAGCTCTCTGGAGAGGAAGTGTGGGTTTTTAAACAGTGATTATTACGGCTAATAATGTAAGAACCTTCGGTAAAGCGAGTCTAATTCTCTGTTTATCTAAAAATAAATACGCTTAAATTCACCTTCATCCTTACCGTGCGCCAATTTTTCAGGAGCATATATATTGTCATCAACAGACAGACTGTTACGCTGTATCACATCTTATCAGTGTGTTAGACGTCCAGTTGCATCTAGCTAGGATCGAAACCCGACTGAATTGGCGTCAGTCGAAGATTCTAAGCCGTTGACGCACGGTAGGGATAAAAGTGAGTAATATATATTAAGCAATATATATAATATCTTAAATTAATTGCACAGCTCATATATTTCTGCATATTTAATTTTATTTATCATGGCATACTTTGTTAATGATGTCATTAGTCTAGATAAGGTTAGTATTATAATTATCGGCAACACTCTTAATTTTTGAAAAAATATAGAGTTGCCCCCTTGGTTTCCTAACGTCTCTTCTTTGTTTATTTACGTTTTCAAAACCGGTGTCTCCCTAATTTAGAATTTGTATTTCTTATTTCCAACATTACTTTCAATCTTAAAAGTTAATCTAAGCTTAAATTCAAATTCAAAATTAAACTACAATCCTTTTAAATTTTTAACTCCAATAATATTCCACCCCAACAATAATATATCTCGTACGATCAACATATAAATAGAAATAAAAATAAATATTCTAATTCTAATTCGGCATGAAACTCTGGGTTGCACCATTAATGTAAGATATTATATATATATTGCTTAATATATTGTTGTAACCTAGAAAAGTTACTAAATGAGAAATAACCAAAACGGAGGCTGGAAATGAAATGATAATCTTTATGCCATCAACAAAATAAAATACTCGCCAGCAGCGTGAAGTAGGTAAACCACTTCTAGCGGTGAACAACTTAGACGACATATTACGATACTTACCTGACTCCCCACGAGGTAGGATAGGGCACAAGGCCAAATTAAATGTGGGGAAATCCGAGCCCGTAGTCTCGGGCAAAAATTTCCCGTAGACCTCGTATATGCGAGATCGGGGATCTGTCTACCTCCACGGACGAGATTCTGTCGAAGGGCAGAGTCTCGTCCGGATTCTAATCTGCCCGAAGGCAGAGATTTCGATACGGCAAGAATTTCCAACACTGAGAGCTCACGCTGCCAGCTTAGGAAACATATTCCACCACCATTCCCAACTTACAATAGTGTCTAACATATTTATAAAGATTGGGACTTACTAATTATTGTTATATACGATATATATATATATATATATATATATATATATATATATATATATATATATATATACTTATTATAAAACGCAGGTTGTGTGTGTGTGTGTGTGTGTGTCTGTAACGTTTATATGTTGGATCGAATTTCCTACATTTTTTAGCCGATTTCAACAAAACTTCACAGGACTACATAAAATTACCTTTTGATGGTTCTAACGGCGCCGAAAATGGGAAAAACACAGTTGTTTTTTAAGAAAATCAATTTGAAAACACGATTAAGACACATCGTGAGAATGAAAGGGGACAACTCACCCACGAAAATGTAAAAAAAAAGAGCATAGCATGATGAAAAAAAGACGCCGAACTTGACGAAAACAAAATTTTATCGTCTAATGTTCATACTATTATTAAAGAGGAAAGATCAAAGTATTTTGGGGGTATTTTTTACATTTTTAATCGTTCCTAGCACGTCTGAAATTTTCGTTAAAAATATGTTTTTTTTTTTGAAAAAAAAAAAAAGGACAGATAATCATTTTCAATCATTTTTTCGATTTGATAAAAAAGATTAAAATCTTACTTTGATATTCTTTTAAAAATCAATTATCATTTTTTTCAAAACTGATTTTAATAAAAACAGATATTATACTGTTTATTTAAAATATTTTGAACCAAGCTTAACTTAGCTTTCTGCCGAAAAAATGTAATTTGAAAATAAAACAAAGCAGGTCATAACCTTTCGCGTCGCTTGACGATTGACGAAAGGCACATTCATGACGTTTAGATAACTTACGGGAGGGTAATTTTTTCTACGGATGGAAGGAAGTGAAATTATTTAAGTGAACAAATTATTTACCTCGTTATTTTTAAGGAAAACTTTCAGCGCTCTAATTTTTTTTTTATTTTTTTTTTTTTTTTTTTTTGTACTTAGCTTTCATTTTTACGTTTACGATGCTTTATGGAAAATATAAAGAAAAAAAAAAATAAGACTGTTAATAGTGAGATTAAATTTCATAATAAAAAAGGTATCTAATTAATTTTAGGTACCTTTCTTATGAAATTTTATCAGAAGTGTACATAAAATACTATAATTTTATGTACATTTATTACATTTTACTGTGTTATTTGTATTTCCATTCATTTTATTATTAATTTTGATATTTCATTTATGGAAAAATGTCATAACTGAGATTAATATAAAAATAAGATCATATAAATTAAAGTTAAGTAGTTTCATAAGATGATACTGTTACTTGTAGGTACCCTTCTCAGTTGAAATTGAAAAATCAAATTAACTTCTCCATACGTGTTTCGCAAAAAGTAAAGGCCTTAACAGCGGAGAACAATGCTTAACTCAAATAATGCAACTTAAATTGTATTCTGGTTGGTCTTCCGTACTTGATAATTACTGTCCGTTTATAAACACAAAAATTACATTTCTTAATTACCATGGCTAATCTGATTAGTCCAAATTATACAATTTTCAAAGCGCTAAAAATGATCAATCTCATACGGACATTTTGAAAGGTTGATGTTGCTTTTAACTAATTTTAAAATATTTTTAAAAACAATTTAAAATTTTTAAAAATCTTTTAAAATTAAAGAAATAACAAATAATTGTATTAAAAATTCAATTTTCATTGAAAAAATTTTTTGCTTTCAGAAAATATTGTCCATATTCATAAAAACAACTAAAAACAAATAAAAGCATTTGAAATTAAATAATATATTTGTTTTATTGAGTTTTGTATGTTACAATTCAGAGCTGATTTTCAGGTACGTTGTCCAAAAAAAAAAAAAAAAAAAAAACATGATTTGCATTCTTCAAAGCCTTGTGTTTTTAACTATTGTAATCACTAAAACCGATGGTCTCGAATTTCTAGAGTTTTCATAAAATTAGTTATGGGGGGGTTAATAAATATAAAAAAATATTTCTGCCATGACTTTAAAAAAAAAAAAAAATATTTATAATAATTTCGATCATCTGTGAATAGTTTCTGAAAGTTTCATTAACATCCGACAATTATTTTTATTTTTGCAAGATTTTCCAAATTAATGTGTGTGTAAATAAAAAAAAAAACGCGCTAAAAATTATCTATATGTTATTTACTAGTTTTGTTGCGATATAAAAGAAACAAGGTTTTTTAAATCAAAATTTAGAATATTCTAAAAAAAGATGGAAAAATTTTTAAAAATAATTAAAAAAAACTTTGGTCTATCCTCTTAATAAAAACATAAGCATTTTGACGATAAAATTTTGTTTTCATAAACTTTGGCGTCTTTTTCATCAGACTATGCTCTATTTTTTAGCGATCTCGTGGAGGTACTTAGGTTTAAAAACCCATTTAAATTTTTGTGTTTTTGTGTGTGTATGTTTGTGTGTGTGTGTGTGTGTGTGTTCCTTTATATATGGGACCGGTTTTCTTAATTTTTCAGCCGATAAAAACAAACATCCCATTTTTTTTTCTAAGGTAGTATTTCTTATTGTCTTATACACATTTTTCTTTATTTACATTCATAATGCTTTAAAAATTCCATTTACAAGACAATTGTTTATAATGCAAAATTTAAAAACCAATCGATAAAAAATAACGATAAAAAAAATTTTTGATTTGATTTTGGGTTTTACCAATCGTAAAAAAAAAAAAAAAAAAAAAATTAATTAACGACGGAATGTGTCCAAATAAGAAGAAATTATAATCTTTCAACAATTTTATTTTTTCAGTCTTTTTGATGGTCATTTTACTTAAAAATTCTAATCTATTTACTTTTACATCCCCGGTAAATAGAAGGTTAATCAAAAATTTTATATATATAAATATAGATATATATATGCAAAAATATATATAGGAAATGAACAAATATTTTTATTTTACATGCATTTAACCATGACACTATAGAATTTATTTGTAAAAGATCAAGTTAAGTTTAACTATGTATATGAGGCTGAAATTATATAAATGAAATAAAAATATAAATCAATATTCTATATTTATACGTTCTTGCCATGGAATATTATTGGATAGGGGAAGGTGATGACGATTCCGTGTACGACACGAGGTCGATTCTCTCAGATAAAAAATAGAACGAATATAAATAAATGGGACTTTAATCGTCTGAAGCATTTTCTTAAATACGCGACGTGGCTTTAAAATTTAACTTCTAAACAAAAAAATATTAAAACAACTGTTCCGAAAGCATTTTCGCTGGTTACCAGATATGAATTTAAAACACCTACAAAAAAAAAAAAAAAAATCCCACCCTTTAAAAGTCGAAACGGTTAAATTAACAATTAATTATTTTTAAATGTCTAATTTGTTTTGAAATTTTGTAACTTGTTTCCATTTGCTTGCTTTATTTTTAATATAAACTAAAAATATCAAGTGTAATGTCAATCGACATGTTTTTGAGACGTTGATCAAAAATAATAAACACTACTCCCCAATTTGTTTATTTATTCTATTTATCAATTATATTGTTTATGGAACAATTTAAAACATGGTAATTCCCTTGCTTGGGGTTCAAACTTTATAAAATATATATATACAGATTATTTATAGTTGGTTTTTTTATTAAACAATTTAGTAAATGTTTATAAAAATAATTTTTTTTCAATTTATTGATTTATAAAAAAAAACGCGTAAATTTCAGGAATAAGTTATAATTCTATTACATTTTAAAAAATTATTCGCTTATAGAATTTTTTTTTTACCAAAAGCGTCGAATTTTTGGCGTAACCCATTGTTTGTCTTTGTAGATCAAACGAACTTGTTCGACGAACAAAGGAAGAATTGAAAATGAACCCCCCAAAAAAAAATTTGATAACTTGTTTTCAACATGCGTTTGACGAACTTTCTTCTAATCATCACTTTTAAAATCATTACCGATATATTATATATATTGTTTTATTTTTGTGTGTGGAAAACAATTTGTTTGATAGTTTTTTTAGAGAGGCTTCGAGCAGAGAATTTTTATTTTAGGAAGATATCGGTTTGACTATACTTACTGGACATATGCTTTTTATTTATTTTTTTTTTTTGTTTTCAGTTTCCGATTTAAAAAATAACTAGTCGTTGAAGAAAACTGAAAACCACTTTGTTTTTATTTCCTTTTTCAGTTTATCCTCCGATTTCGTTTTTATTTAATTAGCGACTTCGGTGACCCTTTTAATTTTTTATTCTTTGATATTTACTAGTTTTAATATTTGATAGATGGTGGAAAGAAACAGATAAACCGCAGTGAACGATTTTGCAATAAATCAAACAATTTAGTTTAAAAAGTTTCAAAACCAGACTTTTATTTCTTTTCGACGGGATCGACCACTATTACATTTGAAATATTATTTATTTTGACCAAAAACAACAAGAGTTTCTTTTTATTGTTTTCTCTTTTATTCTCGGCAATACAACGGCGCCATTTGATTTTTTTAATTGTTTATTCTGACTAGAAAAATTTTATAAAACTTTTTTTTCCAGAAAGTTGATTTAGTTTATTTTTTTTGTATTTTTTTATTGGGGGTATTTTAACTTTTTAGTTTTCAAGTTTATAAGGGATTTAATAGCCTTTGTTTTGGGCGAAACATAATGGATAATTTCTCAGTGTATCCCCCCTTGTCTTTATTTGTTTAACTCTTCTAATTTTTTAGAAATTGTTTCTCATTATCCCTATTCTTTCCCCATTGTTGGACAAAAAAAGAAAATATAGACCTTCTTTTATTGGAAGATCATATTTTAAAAAATCAATGAACAAGCAAGTCGGTCATGTGGTTAAAAATGACCTTTCAAAGCGGGAAAAATAGAAAAATCCACCAAAAAAAAATGAAATCATCATCATCAAATCATCATCATCATCATAATCATAGAAGACCAACATTTGACCCAGGAAGTTCATTAATTTTAAAAAGGAGAGGCCAGAAAGGTCCAATTTTTCCAAAACTCATCTGACGAGGTGGGAAGGAGACAAAGCCAAGAAGACAGCATGAGAAATCGGCTAAATGGAAGTCCCGTACCAAGTTGCATAGTGAGCATACGCAAATTTTTTGGAAAAGGCTAAGGGATACACTCACAGATGACAGTGTTTAAAGTTTTGGGCCTTTGAGAAACGTCCAAGATATCGATATATCGTTCAAAGAGAATGGTGACGGTCATTCTTTTCAAAGAATAGCGTTCTCTATCAAATTTTGTCAGTTTCAAACGAAAGACAACAGTGATTAAATCGATATTTTGTCCATGGGGATAAAACCCACAAGAGTTAAGTTTTTATTGGGTTTTTCGACAGAATTATCGCTGCCCAAAAAAGATATTTAACAGATGGAAAAAAAGTGTAAATCACGAAAAACATTATTTTTCAGACTGAGTATGAACTTCTGGCGAAGGGCCAAGTGGCTGTATTTGAGGTTCCTCCAAATATGGGAAAGTTCACCTGGCTGCATTTTTTCGCCCCGCACGGCCAGATTTTGTCATCTTTCCGACAACTTAAACGAGGGATGGATGGAAAATTAATTTAAAAATTAAATCAGAATGCTTCTTCAAATCCATCTCCAAGTTTTGGATTTAGGCAATAGATTAAATTTGCCGGTCATTGTGACCTAAAAATAAGGAAATTAACTGGTCTGGGGTTGCTTTGGAAAAATCAATTTCCTCCTCCTTCCCAACCCTAGTTTAGTTCCGACTGCTGGCGACCAAAATCCCTTTGGCCGGGATAATCAAAGAGTCGGCGCTTTGTTGTAGGCCGATCTACGAAGACGGACCGAGGGCTTTTCTGTTGGTTCTACCCACATCAAAGAAAACCACTGCGAAACTTAGTGCGGATAAGTTGATTAGTGGGGAATGGATCTAATCAGTTAACGGGCAAAGGAAGATCCGAACACCGGGGCATCTTAAAGGTCCCATTTGTTTATCTGGGAATTTTACCTTCGAGCCCCATTCCCCTATGTATTCTGCCTATGCTGATGACATTTCGGTTTTTGTGTCAACCAGAGCCGAGATTAAAAAAGTCACCTAAAAGATAATCAGGGGTTATGAGATGGTGACAGGGGCCAAGATCAACCGCGATAAGTCTGTTGGCTTGCGGTTGGGTGCGTGGAAGGGAGTTTCTCTTCCCGGACCTTTCCTCTGGACGGATGGGACCGGTCAAGATACTCGGCGTCTGGTTCGGTCCTGATATCCAGTTGGAAATGAATTGGTTGGAGGTACAAGGGAAGGCCGAGATCGCAATTAATTTGTGGTCTCGGAGGAATCTTTCCTAAAGGGGAGGGCGGAAGCATGTGTTTCACATATCTACCCGATTCTCCTTTACCGACTCTCTGTGCTTCCACTTCCGTCTGACACTTTACTGGCGTTAGTGAGGCTCTTGTTCTCCTTCTTGTGGGGAGCCAAGGCTGCCAGAGTCTCTCAGGAGATATGTTGCCTTCATCCATCTGAAGGCGGTCTAGGTATGCCTAGCATCGAGATCCGTCAATATATGCTTCGCATCGGGTTCCTAGATCGTTTGTGTCGCGGAATCGGATGAGGAGGGCGCCTTCTGGAAGGAAGACGCCCGTAGGAATTTCCCATCCCTGAGAAGTGTGCACTCGTGCGAGGAGGAGGCCCACCGTTTACCCCGATCCGAATGCTCCTTCTACCGTGAATGTCGTCTTGATCTGAAACGCCTCTTACGGGCGTCGGATGGCCTCTCCAACGTCCAGGCGTTGTCTCGTAAGGACATTATATCAAGTGTTAGTTAGGGGGGCCGTTCATGATGACCTGATTGACGATCTCGGTCTAACGAAGCAGGAGGCTCGCTCGATATGGCCTTGGGCGCCCGGGTTGAAATGTCTCAATAAAATGAGGCATCCCTCACCTGGCTGGTGATCCGTGGGGCCCTCTGGGTCGCCAAAAGACTTTGTGCAGCGGGCTTGGAGAAATATCCAAACTGCCGACGTTGTACTGGGGAAGTCGAGACCATTGGTCACGCCTTCTTTCATTGCAGGTTGGTAGCGCCGTTGTGCAAGTTTTTTGAAGGCCTCATGGTTCGCATGTTGCAGGGAAAGTTCTTTGTCCTTGAGGCCTCTTCTGTTTGTAGCAATGTGGCACCGCCGTTGACGAAGGCTGAACATTTGAACGTGTTCTTATGCTTGCTGGGTGTTATGAGAGTCGTGATTTGGACGACACGTCAGAAGGGATTCTATGAAGGGGAGAAGTTCACTTCTTCCCAAATGATCTTGTACTTTAAGCATCTGCTTAAAGTCAAGATTAGGACGAAAAACGGACTTCAAGAATTTGGCAAAAGGTGGGTGAATCTTGCGCGTTTGTGCACGTGAAAGGGGCTGACCTGGAGTGGCATTTTGGATGTCGGTTAGGCATCAGGATTTTGATTAACAGGGTTGAACAGAGGCAACCCACCCCGATATTAGGTTAGTTTAGGTTTTTTATTTTAATATTTAGTTTCCCGTTTTTTCATTTAACTTAGCTAGGGTATGAATGCTCATTGGCCCCTTTTATTTCTGTCCCTATTTTTCTTTTGTTTAATTCCCCATCCCCTCCCTCGTTAGGTGGTCAGTGATGTCAGTTCTCTGGTTGTTGCGGGATGACTTTCGTTTTCGTATGTGTCTTTTCGTATTTGTTATTGTGTTTAAATGAGTGCGTATTTGTGGGCGTGCTTGTTTTTATAATTTTTTTATAATAGTCGCAATTATTTCGTCCAGTTAACTGATGTTTCTGCCACATTTAGGGATTGTGGTTTTTTTATTACTAACCCTTTTTTGTTTTGTTTTATGTAAATAGTGTTAAATCATATTGTAAATAATCATTGGGTTTTTTTAAATTGTTGTTTTTCCCCTCCCTCAACAGACTTTGAAATGTACATATGGGGACTAGTTAGGATTTCATAGAGAATTTCAGGTATTATGGTGGACGCAGTAAGAAACGTAGGAGTGAATGTGTTGTTTTGGTGATAGGAATATTGTTGGTATGTTTGGGTCCGTGTCTGTGACTAACTAAGTTTAGAATTAAGACAGAAGACCGTCCTTCCCCAACCCCCTTTTAGGCCTTGTGCCACATTTTGTACAAACGTACAAAGAAATAATTATTCCAAAAAATATTTCGTTTGAAGATGGAACAGAGCTTGGTACTTCAATTTAATTCAAATAATTATATTGAAGTTTTCGGCTCTTGTTTTGAAACATGAGAACTCTTATGTAGCGTTAGAATCATATTTTTAAATATATAATTATATTTATGATACTTTTGTATCGAGCACTATTTTTTAAAAATAATAACAAAAATACTAAAGAATTTTGGATTATTTACCTAACGAGTTCTTTCCTATTTTCTATATATTTTTACACACACACACACACATATATATATATATATATATAGAGAGAGAGAGAGAGAGAGAGATGTGGAGTCTGTTTTTTTTTGCGGATGAGCAAGTATCCACTAAAAATAAAATTTGATGTGATAAATTAAGAAACGCTATCTTCCTAAGCTATTTCTCTTTTTCAGATCGAAGACTTGATGAATAAATATCTGATTTTGTATACATGCATGCGGTGTGTGTATTAAGAAGCGTGTCAATGTATATGAGCACATGTTTAATAAAACATGATACGTTTTTACTTATTCGGGGAAAGTAAAAAAAATGATTTCTGTCCACTTGTCTCACATTCAGTGCAACAGGTGCGTTGCAAATCGTTGACCGATGGCAACGTAAAATGACTGTTGACCATGAATTTGGCTTTGTCAGTCGTCGTAACTAAGAATCAATAAATTATTTGCTCAATTGAAATTCCATTGAATGAGGCTTGAAATATCAGAGGAAACAGCTGTTAAATCAACTCCAAAGAGTCAATTTCCTACTACAAATTAGAATTATATACATATATATTTCCACCGGCTTCCTCGCCTTTCCCTGCGGTTGATGCCGAAATGCAAGCCTCTTCTTTGTGAGATTTGACAAGTCATCTGAGAAACGGCAACAAAGTCGAGATATATATATATATATATATATATATATATATATATCCATTCTCGATAATTTATTTTCCCCTCTCTCTCTCTATATATATATATATATAGAGAGAGAGAGAGATAGACAGACAGAGAAGTTGAAGGGAAATGGAGGCATTTTGAGACTAAAGCTTTGGAAGGATCAACGATTTTGTTGATTGCCGTGCCTCTGATGACTGGTCAGTCACACAAAGGAGTGCTTTACGTCATCAAACGCAGCAGAAGACGCAGAAGACGGTAGAAACTAAAACAATGTGGAGCTGCCTATTATGACCATTTGACGGCTTTATTCCGGAAAGGCGGTTACGTGTTAGACATTGCACTTCCGATACATACATGCATACATACAAACATATATATATATATATATATATATATATATTTAAACCTAGAGAGCCAGAGAAACCTACCAAGGTTTCACATAAGCGGATCGTCAGGGAACACTTGGTGAAACCTTGGTAGGTTTGTCTGGCTCTCTAGGTTTAACTAGGTCTGCTCTACTCATTGTATTGAGCACTTTATTTAGTTATTTTAGATACTCGCATCGGGGTTTTTTTGGAGGGGGGCTTGAACTCGTATGCTGGACGATTATTTTCGGTTAACGTACATGTTCCTGGTTCTTTCTTTTTATATACCTTTTTTATATCTTTTTTTTTCTTTTTGTGTTGGCTTGTTCATTTGCAAATCAATATACCGAAAGTTTTCCGAGCAACTATAGTTTCTTATACTTATACGATTTCTATTAAGTATATATATATATATATATATATATATATATATATATATTAATGCATGTTTCATTAAATAATATAGACAAGTTTTGTCTATTTATTTCAAGTAAGTTCCTTTCATATTGTCTGATAAGATTAATCACATTATCGTTGAAAGACGAAAGGAAATCACCATATTCATACATGTTTGATTTATTGAAATTGTCATCTTTGATAATGGCTTATGTAAGCCGAAAGTTTAGATTGGATTAAACATGTATCAATATGGTGATTTCCTTTCGTCTTTCAAAGATAATGCGATTAACCGTATCAGACAATATGAGAGAAATTTACTTAAAATAAATAACAAAACCTGTCTATATTATTTAATGAAACGTACATTAATGAAAAATTGCTGCCTAAATATACACAATATATATATATATATATATATATATATATATATGTATGTATGTATGTATGTATGTATGTATGTATGTATATAAAACTAAAAAGAAAGAACAGTAAAATATATAACCCGGTGTTCTTATTGATATTTTTTATTTTTACAAAAACAGTGCTCAATGTAAATTTACTGAGCATAAATATTATAAATTAACTGATTGAAAATATGTTTTCCGCTACACAGTAATAACCATGCTTCAAAAGCTGAAGCTAAAAACTTTAAATTTAATTATATATTATGTAGCTAAATGGTATAGCACGTCAGAATACAAGTTCAATGGCTGTCGGAGGACACATATTTTCTACGATATTTCTCGGACTTTCAAGCCGGTAAATGTATTAGTTTGGTGCAAAAATAATGACGTAGTAATGTCGTTTTATGACGTATCTTTAACGTCAAAAAACGACATTATTACGTCATTATTTTTGCACCAACCTAATAGTTAATACTGTTTATTATAGACAAAGAATTTACTTAAATATTTGTATCTATAAAAATAACGCAGAAACAATAACTATACTGAAATAATTGTCGGGCTTAGTTCATTTTCAAAATATATGACGTCATTTATTACGTTAATATACACTTCGAGCAGATAGGATCGTTCCAGAAAAATCATGGGAAATTTGTAGTTTAAAAGCAATGATTCACCTTGCTAACCAGACGCTTCCTCTGTAGCTGAATAGTATAGCACGTAAGGCTATATTACGTTTCCGTGTCGCATACAGGTTCGATTCCTTTCGAAGGACATATATTTTCTATGAAAAATTATCGGACGTATAGGCCGTTAACTGTTTGCAATAGTGCTTATTATAAACAGAAGATTTACTTATATTATTTGTATCTATAAAATAACGTATGAACATAAAATAGTTATTTACCAAGCGCAGCTTAGATGTGGGAGAAGACCAAAAGCATGGGGTACACAGTGAGGATCGAACTCACTACTAAGTCGGAATTGTTCTAGCGAGACAAACTTCCTAACCATTACACCACCTCGAGGTACCCAAACGTACGTACAGAAAATATATTAAAAATACTTGTCGAACTTCATTATATATATATATGTGTGTGTGTGTTTCTGTCTATTTCTACTCGTCTAATATTAATATCTACATTAGTATCTCAGTCTATTTATATCTATTTATCTATCTCAGCCTCTACAATATCTATCTGTCTGTCTGTTTGTCTGTCTGTCTCCATTCTTTCTTTCTTTCTATCTATCAATCTAAATATCTCTCTCTCTCTCTCTCTCTCTCTCTCTCTCTATATATATATATATATATATATATATATATATATATCGATAGATAGATTCCAGTCTATCTATATCTAACTATTTATTTATCTCTAACTATAGCTATCTATCTATTTGTACACGTTTGCCTTCATATATTTATTCCATTTTTGGCCTCCATTAAATAATGTTTCATGTTTATATTTATATCCTTCTCTCATTGGAAACTTTTGCTTTAGTTTTTCTGAAAGCTCTACTTAATTTTAGCAACCATCTTCTTTATTCTTTTTTCCTTTTCCATCCGGGCATTCCTTTTTCTTCAACCCTTACGCTTTGATTATTACTGTTTTCATACTTTCCCGCCATTTATCATCCATCGGTTTCTACCTGTTCAAAATGGACGTTATCTCTTCCTCACTTTCTAAACTTGAGTCTATCCGGCTCACTAAACGAATAACTCGCATTTAAAAAAGAAAAAAAAATCATTCAGAGAGCCCAAGAGAGTATCTAATCAAACTTCCGTTTTGAACACTTCAACCGGAAGCCGCAGCGGTCAACAGGAAGTCCTGTTGGCACCGGTGTCAATGACAACTCGACGCCTACCGTTTATGGCTGACAAGGTTCCAACAGGGTTTGCTCATCCTGTGCAATAGCTCACTGACACGATGTCGAAATGTCAGCTCCCTGCGAGAAGCAGTCACCAGCTGCGTCTTGCCAACTGCCCAGTCGATGAGAACGGAGTCCGTAGGAACTTTTTTTCAGATCGTACCGATGTTTTCAGATAAAAATAGAACGAGGTTTGTTCTGTCCAATTAGTCATCATCACTTCTCTCTTCGTTTCTTTTTATTTCCTTCTGCCACGGTGGAAATGTTGTTTTGTAGTTTCTTCCAACATGTCAGCCTATAAAAACATCTATCTATCTATCTATCTATCTATCTATCTATCTATCTAAGTCTATTCATATCTATCTCAGTCTATTCATATCTATCTACCTATCTGTCTGTCTCAGTCTATTCAGATCTATGTCAATCTATCTATCTATCTATGTCTATTCATATCTATCTCAGTCTATTCATATCTATCTATCTGTCTGTCTGTCTGTCTTAGTCTATTCATAGCTATCTATCTATCTATCTATCTATCTATCTATATAAGTCTATTCATATCAATCTCAGTCTATTCATATCAATCTATCTGTCTGTCTCAGTCTATTCATATCTATGTCAATCAATCTATCTATCTATCTATCTATCTATCTATCTATCTATCTATCTATCTATCTAAGTCTATTCATATCTATCTCAATCTATTCATATCTATCTCAGTCTATTCATATCTATCTATCTGTCTGTCTGTCTGTCTGTCTTAGTCTATTCATAGCTCTTTATCTATCTATCTATCTATCTATCTGTCTGTCTAGGTCTATTCATATCTATCTATCTATCTATCTATCTATCTATCTATTCATATTTCAATCTATTCATATCTATCTCAGTGTGTTGATACCTACCGATCTTTCTAGCTAGCTAGCTATCTAATTCAGTCTAATCATATATATCTCAGTCTATTAATATCTATCTATTTATCTATTTCGCTTGATTTTTTTGTCTTGTCTGATCATCTCTCTTTCTTTCTCTCCCTCTATTTCTCTTCTGTCTACCGGATGTCGATGTTTAAGACATTTTTTTTGTGTATACATTCTTTTTATAAGTACAAATATTTAAATAAATGCTCTGTTTTATAATAAACAGTATTCATAACATTTACCAGCCTGAATGTCCCGGAAATTTTCATAGAAAATATTCGTCCTCCGACAGAAATCGAACCTGTATCCTATACAGAACCGTCATATAGCCTGACGTGCTTTTACCGATTTAGCCACAGAGGAGCAAGGTCGATTTTACTGTTTTAAAACTACAATTCTCCATGACTATATCTTAAAATAATTGCCGGAATTTTCCATTTCATAACATATATATATATATATATATATATATAATGATGAGTCATAAGTAAATTTTGTGATGGGGAAACTATTTGTAATTGCAACATGTCTTCCTAACAATTAACCATACGGTCAGTTAAGAATAAATTTGGAGTAAAGTAAATTACATTAGTTTTCACAGCAATGGCAGCAGACATTGAGGATTTTAAAGAAAAATGCTGCCATTTTTTATGATAACGCAAAGTTTCCTACCGCAAGAATAATAAAGGAAAGATTTTTAATATGAGTTGGTCTATTCAATCGCGCACAGCATCTTCAGTTACCCTTACTACAACCGATTATTACCTTCTTGGATCGCTACAAAATGCCTTCAACGGGAAAATTTATTTTAATGAAAATCTTATCCAAAAGTTCATCGTAAACTTTTTCACATCAAAACCGTTTTTTTTTTTTTTTTTTTTTTCAAAGTGTATCGAAGTGTAGGTTGGTTAGTGGCAGGATGTTTTTAGAAAATAGTTGAGTAAAATGTGATTATACTTTTTCTTTTTTTTTTTAAATAAATATATATCAGTGGATAAGCAAAAACAAATTATTTATAACATTACTTAATATATTGCTAAATAAGTGGTCGAAAGCGCTTGGGACAATGGACAATGTGTAAAATCTTTCTTCTCTCTTCCTTTGAGTAAACTGAGGCTAGTTTAACTTGAAGCTCCGTTTAGGTGAAACCTGGGTAGGTAGTTCCTGGTTGATTAGAATTTTTCATTTTCTGCTATATTTAGCGTATTGAGCACTTTACGTTTTATCTGAGTTACTCGATTGTTTTTTTCTTTTCTTCTTTGGACAGGAATTTAAGGAAATGGACGATTTTTTTCGCCCTGCTCAGATGTTCTTAGGTCTTTTTTTTTCTTATTTTTTTTTTCCAGGTACCAATTTGTTTCGAAATATTTATATTTGCGAATTGTGTCATCTCGGTTTTTCACCAACCGAGTATAGTTACCCCCCCATATATATATATATATATATATAATATATATATATATATTATATTATATCATATTTCAGTTTGTTTAGATATATCTATTTCCTGGAATTATATTATTTACTGCATTTTTTTACTGTCTTTTACTGCCTATCTATCTATCTATCTATCTATCTATCAACCTGTATATATATATATATATATATATATATATATATATATATATATATATATATATATATATGTCAGTCTGTAACATACATGAAGTACTTGTGTTAATGGCCGGTAGTATCAGGAATAGAAGGTAGAGTAAGGAGACAAACAATACTTCGATTTAGTAAAGACAGGAAGTCGTGGAGAGTCTTATAACCGACATCCTGAAGACACCCTTCTTTTTTTCCCTCTCTCTTCTGTCATTCTTATTTTTACTCACTCTCACCGTCTCTCTCTCTCTCTCTCTTTCTTCCCCTTTCACTCAATTGCTGCTCGTAACCCACTATTTTCCTTTTACACATTATTTGTTCTTTCTCCCAAGCATCGTCCACAATTGCCGGAACACCCCCGCCATTACTTGTACACATAAATCCGAGGGCAGTGCTTAACAGCTATGTCCCCAGGCGGGTGCCCTGTACACGGCTCCATCTGTTACCTTTAAGGTGCATTCTGTGTATTTCTGTGTACTTAACGTAGACCCCTGACGTAAAATCAACTCATTTTCTCTCTCGCGAAATGGAATTAGGACCTCATGGCGAAGCGCCACAAGGTGGTGAATGCCTAAAGGCATTGTCAAATAGGAACCAACAATTTCACGATATTTAATTAGGGATCCAGGGAGACGAAGGCGAGAAGACTGCGAAATAAAATCGACGAAGAAAATAAGAATTATGGGATTACTAAGCCTAAGCTTCAAATCTTTCTATGTATGAGTAATTACACGACAACGTGGTATTATATATATAGGGAAGAGGTTATATATATATACTTTTTATAGATACAAATATTTTAGTAAATGCTCTGTTTTATAATAAACAGTATTAATAACATTTAAAAAGAATATAAACCGCAAACGTTTTTAGTTGAAATGTGGAATTTATATTTTTAAACATATATCATAATCTATTTCCCCTAATTATGCTACACGTGTTTCTGGTTTTACGACATTCACCAAATAAAGAGTAGATATTTCCACATATTATAAAACATTATAACATATGTGTGGTAGTGATTGAAATGGCTTTTTTGGACTGGTGTTAAGCGTATATATATAATATGTGTGTAAAATTAAATGACTTCACTTATATTGTCTCTACGCTGAATTTCTCGGAGTTACAATTATTTGTCAGGGGACGTAACTGTAAAATATTATATGCAAGGCCGGTGAAGAACGGATGAAATTATGTGAAACTCAAATACTGATAAGAACATATTTTATTTGTTATTAAACATTATCTTGATATCAGTATCTTGATCTCAATAGCCTGATAACATTATCTTGAGAACAATTATCTTGATATCAAAAACTATAATTAAAGACACAGCTTAACAAAAAACATTACATTTCAAAATTTCACTAATCGATTATTTTTTGGCGAACAAATAAAATCTGTGAAACACACACATACATACACACACACACATATATTAGGGAGCGCGAAAATATACTTCCACAAATACATTGCAACGTCACTAAGTCTATATGCTATTGTTGAAGAAGTCATTCAGTCAACACTACGCACTTAGTCTCAAGATGGCATTTAATTGCCAGGCGATAATGCCACTAAGATTCAAGTGGTCACTGGTGTGTGTGTGTGTGTGTGTGTGTGTGTGAAAAAGTATTTGTATTTGTGGGTAATTTTGTATTTGTCTGTTTATATATATATATATATATATATATGAAGCAATATAGTTTTAAGGTGTGGTATATTTATGGGATAAAGTGCTCAATATCAGAATTAGAGCGTACGTAAATATAAATATAAAAGTGAACATTGAATTTAACACGCAGAGGCGAGAGGCCGTTCGCGGCCTGACGATTGCGTCTAGCATAAAACAGCCTGTCCCATCTGAGTGTTGATTTCGATGTTTTTTATATATATATATATATATATATATATATATATGGTGTGTGTGTGAACAAAAACTAATATATATATATATATATATATATATATATATATATATATATATATAGATAGATAGATATAGATATATATTAGATACGGAAACTATGACGTCTACCTTTGAATTATGGCGACAGCAAAGTATCGGCCGACGCGATGTAATTATTGTAAAGTTTGTCTAATTGGGATTTTATTTGAAAGAAACTGTGAGCTTTTCGATTGATTGGAGTCGGTGGGCAAACGGTTGGAAGTTTTCCATTGAGAAAGATTAAATAAATGAAGACTAGGAAAAAACTGGTAAGAAGAAGAAGAAGAAGAACGATGGGAAGGAGGAGGAGAAGTGTGAGAAGGAAGAGAAGAAGAAGGGTGAAAAGGAGGAGGAGAAGAAGAAGAAGAAGTGGAAGAAGAATATGGTTGAAAAGGATGGGAAGGAAGAGGAAAAGAAGAAGATTGAGAAGAAGAAGAAGAAGAAGGGTGAGAAGGATAAGGAGCAGAAGAAGACGAAGAAGAAGAAGGATGGTAAAGAGGAGGAAAAGAAGAACAGGGGTGAGAAGGATGGGAAGGAGGAGGAAAAGATGAAGGGTGAGAAGAAGTGGAAGAAGGAGAAGAAGGGTGAGAAGGAAGAGAAAAAGAAGGGTTAGAAGGATAAGGAAAAGAAGAAGAAGTGGAAGAAGAAGGGGGAGAAGGACAAGGAGAAGGAGAAGATGAAGGATAAGAAGGATGGGAAGGAGGAGGAGAAAAAACAAAGGGGATATAGAGGAGGAGAAGAAGAAGAAGCATTGACAAAAAAATAATTAGAAAGATAGATACCGGGATGCAAATGGAAATTATCTCCCTTTGGTTGAGATGTAGTCACGCGTGTCACATGATGGCCGGTTAGTGACGTCAGCTCAGAGAGTGACAAATGGCCTAGTTATACTTATCACGCCTAGAGCCATGACGTCCCTACCACGTGGTTTCTTCCTGAAAAAATGAAATATTACAAATAAATGACCCTTTTCACATTGTTTGTTGTATACATATGTTATAGTTTCTTTGTGTGGGACAAATTTGTATATAAGTATGTATATATCGGTATAAAATTTCTTTTGGTACAATTCATGTTTATGATTTCTTTCTGTCAAATATTCTGATCCGTCCGTTTATTAAGGTGTTAAGTAATGTCTATAATAGAGAAATAATATTGGGTATATTTTCTCTTGTATAGTAACTCCATCAAGGGGTACTCAGTGTATTGGACTATAATAGTTTCCTGAGAAAAGCTTGGTAACTTTACACTGAAAAAAAGAAAAAGTAAGTCAGATAAAACATATAAGAAGTCACTGAAATAAGTTGGTAAGTAGCAGAGTAAAGTAACCAAAAAAAAGTTATCAGAATATGGAAGGCAATATGTGTAAGAATCTCAGAATTAAATGTGATGGGTTAATTGTATCCCTGCCATATATAACGGATTTTTGTAAAAATATTTACGGTGCTTCATCCCTAATTTACTCGTTTCTCTTAGACTCTTAATCCATGTCGATTAGTGTAACGAGGCGGTTCTGTCCGGAGAACGGCTCTTTGGAAACCAAGCTACAATTAATCATTGTCATCACTTTGAAAACCATCGACAAAAAAAGCCGCATTAATAGTACTCAGTACATTACCGTGGGAAGATTGATCGTTTCGCTAGTTATGACAGAATGTAAGCACTAGTTTAATCCCCTGAGAGGATTGGCAATCCAAAGAAAGAATTAAATTTCCACGGTATAGTGTCAGAAATTTCTTAAAAAGAGATTAAAAGTAAAATGATTAGTAGACGCCTGTGTTGATTTCGTGGGTTGTTGGGTACGATCGATTTTGTCTGTGTTGATAGTTGTCGGGTGGATTGGGGGTGTGTAGCAGGCTGGCTGGGGGAGTGATTCAAGTGGGACGGAGTTTTGTTTGCGATTAATCTGGGGGAAAAAAAGGATGAAAGAAAAGAAATGTCCAAATAAAAAATAACGAAAAAAAAATGCATGAATGACTTAAAACAAGATGAAAGAAATATTCAAACAAAATTGCTATTTAAAAAAATCGAGAAATGGAGTAAAAGAGAGAAAAGAAAAGATCACAACACCAGCTTTGAAAACAATTCGTTGGCAATCAGAAGCGAACAGCTGTTTATCGACTGTGTACATTGTGTGAGGAAGGTTGAGAGAGATTAGGCGAGAAAAAGAAAACAGCTAAGTATCTGTGTTTAAAAGTCCGAGGAATTTTCTTTGTACTGACAAAATTCATGAATCAAAAAAAAAAAACAAAAAAAAACAGTGAACTCATCTGTATTTAAATAAGTGCTCATTGGTTTAGTTTTTGGTTTGGTTTGGTTTGGTTTGGTTTGGTATACGGCTTATCAACCTCAATGGGTTATTTAATGCCGACAACATTTTTAGGATAGATTCGTATGAATAGAATATATATTCTTTGGTTTAGATTGGTTTGGTTTATTTTGTTTTACTGTATATCAACCTCAATGGGTTATTTAATGCCGACAACATTTTTAGGATAGATTCGTATGAATGGAATATATATTCTTTGGTTAAGATTGGTTTGGTTTATTTTGTTTTACGGCATATCAACCTCAATGGGTTATTTAATGACGACAACATTTTTAGGATAGATTCGTATGAATGGAATATATATTCTTTGGTTTAGATTGGTTTGGTTTATTTTGTTTTACGGTATATCAACCTCAATGGGTTATTTAATGACGACAACATTTTTAGGATAGATTCGTATGAATATAATATATATTCTTTGGTTTAGATTGGTTTGGTTAATTTTGTTTTACGGTATATCAACCTCAATGGGTTATTTAATGACGACAACATTTTTAGGATAGATTCGTATGAATATAATATATATTCTTTGGTTTAGATTGGTTTGGTTAATTTTGTTTTACGGCATATCAACCTCAATGGGTTATTTAATGCCGACAACATTTTGATTGCTGGTAATAATTTTTTTTTCCAAAATGTATTGCTTGTAATAATTTTTTTACAAAAAGTATTGTTTGTATTAAAGCATATTTTTACACTTCCTTAGTGTTTTGCACCCAATTAGGAGGTTTAACTATTTGCCCATCGCTCGGACCCTAAAGAATTACAGGCTTTGCAGTCGGATGTCGTTTGGTTTGTTTTGGTTTGATTTACAGCATAGCAAACTCAATGAGTTATTTAATGGCGACAACATTTTTATTGCTGGTAATACGTTTTTCTCCAAAAATGTATTTCTAGGAATATTTTTCCTTGAAAAAATTTATAACTGGTCATATTTTTTTTTTCAAAGAATGTATAAGTGTTTGTATTGCCGGTATTTTTTTAAGTATTGCTGATAATAATTTTCCTTCAAAAATTATTGCTGGTAATAATTTTTTTTTATTACAATGTATTTCTGGTATTAATAACTATTTTTACACAAATTTGGGTGTTAATCATTTGCCCATAGCTGGGACCCCTAACAGGTGCTACCACCACGAGTCAGGGTGGACCTGGTGACTCCATTAATTAAAAGGTGGTTCCACGCTCCTCAAAACCCCTAATCAGAGGCCTTACTGTTGGACGTAGTTTATCGTCATACCCAGGACGTGGATGTAGTTTATCGTCATACCCAGGATGTGGATGTAGTTTATCCTCTTACCCAGGACCCGGATGTAGTTTATAGTCTTACCTAGGATGCGGATGTAGTTTATCGTCATACTCAGGACGCGGATGTAGTTTATCGTCTCAGCCAAGACGCGATGTAGTTTATTGTCTTACCCAGGACCTGGATGTAGTTTATCGTCTTACCAAGGACGCGGATGTAGTTTATCGTCATACCAAGGACGCGGATGTAGTTTATCGTCATACCCAGGATGCGGATGTAGTTTATCGTCATACCCAGGATGCGGATGTAGTTTATCGTCTTATCCAGCACGCGGATGTAGTTTATCGTCATACCCAGGACGAAGGTGCTCTTTGGAAGAAAGAAACAGTGAGAGAAAGAGATAATTGTTAAAATGAATATGCAAAGAGGCGTAGGTAAAAATACTTTCTTCCCCTTGGTAGTGTTTTATCATTACCAGTATTTACCTTCTGTTACATTTCATTCCTTTGATATTCCCCAGCTGATTATTAACGGAGTAGATTGAGGTTTGTTTGTGTTGTTTTTTCAATCATTTCATCGCAAACAAGACGGAAATGGCACTAGTGCGCAGGGGTTTACAACCGGAATAATTTGAAAAAACTTCGAATCAGAAACTATTTTTGTTATTTGGTGTTTGACTGTCTTTGTGTTTATTTAAATCTTCACTCCACAGGCTCTTTCCGATTTCTAGGATGGTGTTCCAAACGCAACCAACTCTATGAGAACTAATTCAACGATCATATTCCATTGCTTCTTCAACACTCTAGCCAGATTCTGGTATTTTTCAATCCTTACAGTATCTTTGGAGTCCAATGCTGTATCATATTAAATAGGGAAATCAGTAATTTAACATTTATTAATATTATTATTATCTATAGCAATAAGGTCGTGTCTTTGCCCTTCAATGACTATCTGGAGAGGGCAAATCTCTTCTATTTTGTCTCTCATTGTCTACCACTGCTTGTGCCTGATGTTCTTAATATATCTTTTCTTTTCTTTTTTTTAGGTTCACGCTGTACAAGGCCCGGGGACCGCTCGAAGTAGAGAGGTACGTTAAGGGGTAGTTCATATTGAGACCCGGGGTCTGTACCATCGGGCATCGGTTCGCGGGAAAAACTTACTTCTAGCCGATGGAATACAGAGGGAATGTTGGTGGTTTGCTACAATATAAGTGGCACGGCGGGTCCTAGCCGTGAAGGTCAGGTCTGATGGAATCAAAAAATGCAGTATTTTCAATGGTAGTAGCAATAGAGAAGTGAGAGACTCGCCACATCTTGCCTGTGTGAGAGAGGTTGTTCTTCTTAAACAAGGACTCGGAGAAGGTTTTGAACTTTATCAAGACTGGAAAATGAGGAGGCATGGTGGAGTAATGGATAGCGGCTGGGATTGAGGGATCGGAGAGCCGAGTTCGAATGCGAGTCGAATCCATTACATTAACTTATGTGCTAATACCCTTGGGAAAGGTATGAAACTTTGTCTCCGCCCCCAGCTATGAGTAAATAGGACAGACCGGCTTCTATAACCTTGGATGGAAACTGCATTGTCGTGAGCAAGATAAGCGACATCAGGCCCGAAAACGCTCACGCACTGCATGCGTATGGTGTCGCAGAGCAGCTGGAAGGAAGAATTGGCCGTGTGCGCATATGTAAAACTCTCCCACTCCACCAATCAGCTGCTTTGTCATGGCCTATAAAGTGAGTGTGCCTGAAGGCTTTGGCAGTTGGGTCCGACGAGGACCCTGAGGAACGACTGTACTGTACTGTACTGTCCTGTCCTGTCCTGTCCTCTCCTGTCCTGTCCTGTCCTGTTCCAGTGAGTTCTTTTTTACCGCAGAAAGAAATGGCAACCTCGAATGATCGCCTAAACGTGTATCACACATAGCACATAACTGACTGACTCCATTTTCGGCCTGATCTGGCTCTTAGAGGATAGCTCTTTCATACAGAAGTCAAATTTACGGTGTACTTCCCAGTAGATTATCTTTCTTAAATGATAATTAACCCAATATAAGCCATAAGGACCGCTCAAGGCAGAGTGGTAATGAGTGGTATACTGATAGAAATTGAAGTTGGTAAGTCAGAGAGTGTTATGACGACGAGTAGGACATATATCGGCTGACACGACACTTGAAGAGACAGAGATTATAAGCGTCAGAGAACCGTGTTTTCGGGCGTTTGGCATCCTGGGTATGACGATAAACTACATCCGCGTCCTGGGTAAGACGATAAACTAGATCCAACAGCAAGGCCTCTGATCTGGAGGTTTTGAGGAGCGTGGAACCACCTCTTAATTGCTGGTGTTCCCAGGACCACCCTGACACGGGGTGGTAGCACCTGTTAGGGTCCCTGCTATGGGCCAATAGTTAACACTTGTGCAAAATATGTTTTAATACCAAAAATACTTTAGTATATGTCTATATTTCTGAAAATATGTATTATGTACACTATTTGGACTATTGTCCTCGTCTTTTCGCCATATTTATTACAACGTTTCGGCCGTTCTACGCTCCGGCACTTCTACAGCATAGTAATGTATACAATACGGGAACCAGTAATAAGGAGTGCCAGAGAAAAGCGATAATAAATACAAAAATTGCAATATGAGCTCTGGTAATACCATGCAGTGATAACAGCAAAAATTGCAATATAAACACTGGTAAAAATGTTGCTGACGACGTTAAGTTTATAATACTCAGAAATTCATACACAGATATCCTCAAGGACACATCGCACAGTGGATGAAGGCGTTGGTTAGATCCTGGCTAAGGCAGTGGAGAACTTGGAGAATTAACAGGGATATCTGATAGCTGAGATCCATTAAACATGGCACGTGGAACTAGAATAGTCTACCCCAGTAAGCGAAATAAAGTGTTTAGTTCGACATTCCAACCACCCGAAGGAGGCCGGAGCGTACAACGGCCGAAACATTGTAATAAATATGGAGACAAAGATGAGGACAATAGTCCGAATAATGTAAATAGTGTACAAAAATACTTTGTAATAAAAAAATTATTACTAGCAATAATTTTTGAAGGAAAAAATCATCAGTAATACTTTAAAAATTACCAGTAATACAAACAGATATACATTTTTAAGAAGTTGGATTGTACTAAAAAAAAAAAAGAGTAATTAAAAAATGGTTCAAATATATATGTATACATGCATAACTTTTTTTCCAAACTATCTCTATGAATCTATTTCAAAAATTTTGTTGGCGTTAAATGACCCACTTAGGTTGATATACCATAAAACAAAACCAACCAACCAAACTCTGGGGTTTGTTGCATGAATAAAAAAGTTCGGGGGGCTGTTCCAGTGAAACTGGATTTTTATCAAAGGTAAACGAAGAGAACGAGAATAGTTTACGACCATGAACATGGATTACTGGGTCCCAGCTGCGACCAGTCAAATCATGTCGACACCTATACTCTTTCTGTGTCAACCTGAGGCATTCACTAAATATGGGTTTAACTGTCTCATCAGCTTGTCCCCATTACATGAATTTGATTTCTTGTTCTGGTTTATTTATCCTGGCCATGTTTTCATTCGTTCTGCTCCTGTGCTGCAAGTATCAGTAATTCTCTGTCTTTATAAAACCATATTTAACTGAAACCCAACTCTAAGCTCCAACGGTTGGACAACCGAAATTATAAAGGTTCCATTTGCCCTTTTTGTAGTTTTATGGCATATGAATGTCAAAGATTGGTTAACGATAACTCTTTCATGAATTGACAGAAATGCTATATAGAATTTTCTCGGGATTAATTGAAAACTTTTGTATAAAACTTAAATGGTTATATAGGGCGTTGCAGAAAAAAAAAAAACTATCCCACGGGCCATAACGAAAATTGCAGATTGTTACAGAATACGAAGGGCAGGGTCAGAATGATCAGCAATTACCCGGAATAGTGAGTGGGCGTGATATTCTGAGAGTGAAGGACTACCTTTGTCTGGGTTCTGGGTATAAGTCCAAAATGGCGCGAATTCAACAGAGAGCCTCAAGAATTCTGAAGCGTCGATACGCCCGGGGTTAGAGATGGGTTAAGAACTTCCACTGAGCTGACGTGCGAGATGCGTCCCCCCACGATGTCATTCCTCCCGTCTGCCTCTTAGAATCCAAGCTGCCGCTACTCTACTCTAATAAAAGGAATAAGAAATCATATTTTTCGTTAATACCATTTCTTTTAATAGAGTGAGGTCCCTTTCTCCCCCTCCCTCCCTCTCTCTCTCCTTCCCTCTCTCGCCATTCCCCTATCTCCCTCCCTCTCTACCTCTCTCTCTCTCTCCCTCTCACTCACTCACTTCTTCTCTCTCTCTCCCCTCCCGCTTCATCTTAGAATTCGAGCTGCCATTACTCTCTCCTATTAAAAGGAATAAGAAAAAGAAATCGTCCTTTTCGTTAACACTATTTCTTGTAGTAGCGTGAGGTTATATTCTCCCTCTCTCTCTCTCTCTCTCTCCTTCCCTCTATCCCCATTCCCCTATCTCCCTCCCTCTCTATCTCTCTCCATCTCACTCTCTTTTTCTCTCTCCTCCCGCTTCATCTTAGAATTCAAGCTGCCATTACTTTTTCCTATTAAAAGGAATAACAAAATGGAGTCGTCCTTTGCGACACTATTTAGGGTTGCGTGAAAAGAAAAAAAAGAGGCGAGAATTAAATTAAGTGATAAGAAGCTATCACGAAAAGACACTGAGCGATGTTATTTTTTCTAACAAAGAAAAGTGGTAAAGATTTTATTTTCATTAGCGAAGAAAGTAAGATACCGGATTTAATTTTGACAACGTACCGAATAAAAGACAGTCAATCTGCCCATGGCGATAATGAAAATTTCAAATTGGTCAGGTGGCCTACAAAGGCAGAATGCTAAGAGATAAAAAATTAATTGGGTCGTGCTCTGACCGAGAAAAATGTCCGCTGGGCCACAGAAAGAACAAAAAGGAAAAGATAAACCATTAACTATCTTTCGGAGATATCATTTGTTTGAGAAGAGCACCTGTTTTATTGTCGGAGCTGGCCATGATAAAAAAATTATTTTATCGGAACGAATAATTGGCACCAGGGTGCAAAATCGCCAGATGACCACCCACTTGATGCTGGCGAAAATCTCGATTGACGAACTCCAGTTGACATTCGGTTAAGATAAGAGTCAAGGGTTTGTTGTCGGGAAGAAGAAAAGAAAAAAAAAAAAAAAAAAAAAAAAGAAGATAATTTTTTTTTTTTGAGCAAGATTTTTAACCGAGGCCAGTCTAGCCACACCCACGCTGCTGAGCGTTCATTGGCTGAATGGTGGCGTGAGCGGTAGGCGAAGATAAATCATATGAAGAAGGAGGGAGGCCTGTTGACGCCCCCTGAAGGGATTGGTGTGAGATGCCACTGTGAGAGAGAGGGGAAACCTGTTGACGCCCTCTGAGGGGGGGATTGGGTGAGATACCAATATGAGAAAGGAAGAATTTGGGAGGACGAACCCCTTAAAGTAGAAAGTAATGGACTTCCAAAAATGGAAAGTGATAAATTTTCCTGACCGAAAACAAAAAATTTTTTAATGCGGATTTAGAATTATCAAGGAACCTCAAACCCCGACAAGCCCACCCCGGTTTGGGTCGGTGTCCATATAAGCAGAGTCGCAGAGAGTGGACGGCAGTTGGAGTTGACTTGGAGTTGGAGTTGAGTTGGCAGTTGGGGTTGAAGTAAGACAGGCAAGCAGTTGAGCTGTGAGCCCTGAGACCCGCCTCGCAGAAAGCTGACTGACATCCACGCAATCACGACCTCAACTTCTAACCAAGAACAATTTATTTTTGAAGAACGACTTAGACTCACACCACCAAAAAACAAGTTTTACGAATATCGCCTGAAGATACACCAAAAACCAGTTTCTAAAAAAAAACAACTTAAGATGTTAAGACTCGCCTAACAAACACAAAGTGTCACGAATCCATAGAAGCGGTTTGGGAGAAAGACGCAGTCCTGTATTCAGCAACCAGATATAAAATATTGTTATTTTTTTTTTAACACATTTGAACTTTTTCGAGTTATTACTTTATTTTTTTTTTACATATACTTGTGCGGTATTACCCTTGTTCGGACTCGACTTGCATTACGGCCCGGCGACTGATTGATTTCGTCTAACTAAGATCAAATCACAACATGGGTAGATTAGACTAGAAATCAAAACAGTTACTTCGGTAACAAGACGTTGGAGGCGAGCTGGGAACGGCAAGGCTGATACCGAATCTAACCAGATTCCCATCCGAATCAGCAAAAGGTTAGAACGTCACATTTGGTGCCGCGACCAATACCAAGACACATTGGTCGCCACAGGACAGGATAGGACGGCGATGGTGCGGAGACAGACGGGGTGACGTCACAATTGGCGCCGCGACTAAGACAGCACGGCGGGCGCGGCCAGGCAGAATGATCATTGGCGCTGCGACCCCGGGGGTGACGTCCATATTTTCGCTAATACAATTTATTTGTAGTATTAGAAAGATCCCAGAGAGACACAGAACCCAAAATGATAGAAATTTTTTAATCTTATATGGTGATATATATATCTATCTATCTCTCTATATATATATATATATATATATATATATATAAATTCTATCTCTTACCCTTTTTTCTCTTCTCTCTCTCCTTCACACACATGCACAGAAATTTAAAGAAATTGTCTATAATATAATTTTTTTTTTTTTTTTATATATATATATATATATATATATATAATAGGAGAGAGAGATGAAGGAAAGAAAAATTTAAAAAGGCAGTTAAGGAAATTTGAGGAATAAAGACAAAAAAATGATAACAGTATTGTTAATAAGATTGATGATACTGATTATATATTAGACTTTTAACTAAATGGAAGCACGAAGAGAAAGAATTTAAAATCGGAATTTTTGGTCACACCTGTGACCTTTTTCAATGAGGCGAGGAATAAACAATGAAATGGGACTCAATCTTCTGGGGAATGTTGTTATTGTTGGTTATGAATAAAAGCAAGTTCCTGTTTAATCATCTCTCTCTCTCTCTCTCTCCCTTTTCTCTCTCGTATGAGATAACGATATATATTTTATATATCAAGCACAGTATCAAACAAAAATTGTACGACAAAGTGAAAAAAATTGCCAATGATGCGTTTAAAAATTTAGGACTTCATCGAACTAAATTTGTTATCTTGATAGGACTGCACATTCGCACGAACGAGAGATGCTGGGAATTTTAGAATTTTTTTTTTATCTAGTGGAATTCATTGAGAGTTTTTTTCTTTTTCTTTTTCTTTCCATTACATTTGTTAGTCGGTATTCCACGCCGTGACATTAGACGACCTGCCGAGAATGGGGAAATGTAATTTTTTTATGAAATGTTTTTTGTAAAAAAGAATGATAAAATTCCCAACATCTTTCTGTCGTGTGCATGTGTAGTTCTACCAGCAAGCCAAATTTAGCCCGATGAAGCCCTGAAAGTCGAAACACGTCGCAAGAAAGCTAACTAGAAAAGCTAAGTAGACTTCACGTACATCAGTCTTGTCAAGCAGCGTTTGTGTGTATAATTCATGTCTGTATGTGAATCATAATACTAGCCTATGCGGGATTATAATGTATATGTACACCCTTGTACAAATTAATTGAAACAACTGCTTTAGTTTCCTTTCTTTCACCATACGGTCAGTTTTAGACCCACAGGAGTGACAGGGCGTTTGCAATTTCTATTTTTTCCTCAGATTAGGTCATTTGCAGTGGTATGTAGTAATATGAATTTATTTTCGGGTGTATGATAAAATTTGTTTGATCTTGGAAAATAGTGCGTCATCCATGATTGCATCCAATTTTTATCATGCCGGGACACTATTGTCTCGACTGTTGATTAGTTGTCTTACTGCCGTTGTCTGCGATGGTCGGTACTCCAAGGAAGCGTACGAAAATTGTAACGCTGCACGAAGACACTAGAAAGCCTTATCAATGAGAAAATTAAAGTACTATCGATTAGCTTGGAAACTTCCCTGATTTAAATTCAATCAAGAATCTGTGGTGAATTAGTAAGGAAAGACTTTGTTGAATACAAAATATTAACATGTGCACTGGGTCATTTTTCATTGGGAAAATACGAAAAAAATTAAATGGTAATGGAATTATTCGTTTTGTTTCAATTAATTTGCACAAGGTGTAGTTGTATGAGTGTATGTATCGTATCAAGAAGCTGGAGAACTACCACATGCGAGCTCTCCGTTCTATACTCGGAATTCGCTGGCATAACCACGTTACCTACCTTGAGGTCCTGGATCGTGCTCACTCCTCAAGCAATAAGTCCATGCTCATTAAGGCCCAACTCCGACGGGTGGGGCATGTTATCCGCATGGAGGAGCACAGTTTGCCAAGACGACTGCTGTACGCAGGGCTCCTGCGTGGTAAGGGAAACCAAGGCCGTCCAAATAAAACGTCAGAAAGAGACTGTGAAAGCAAATCTCCAGCGGTGCAAGCTCAAAGCCAAAAAAAATCTAGAGGAGCGCGCCAGTGATGGACCACGTTGGCGAATTACAATCCATGATGCTTCGAGGATGCTTGATGCCGGAGGCTTATCGCTGTCAGCGATCGACTCCACAGGACATCGTCAACTGTGTTTACGACAACAGATTTTCAGTGCCCCCACTTTTCCAGACTCTGTGCCTCTAGCCTGGGGTTGTGGAGTCATCTCCTAATTCACAATGCAGAAACGATACGTCAGAAATAGATATGAAGAAAAAGGAAAACCGACATATGTGCGTATGTGCGTTTGTACATCTAGTGGGCATTTTTATTTATGTTTAGTTGTGATCTCTTGTTCATGTGTTAATTTGATTGTAGGTTCTACCTTATTAAATTTCCTTGTGATATTTACAAGATTTTCATTGTGACAATAAAAGAACGTCATCTATGGATGTGATTGAATGGGTCTGTCTCTAAAAACTCTTGGAACAGACGAACAAAAATATGATTATTGATGATCACATGTGTAAACCGAATTTTTGCTTGTAGAATTTTTTTATTGAAAGGGAAGTAACAGTGGTTAGTGTTTAGTTTGCATAGTTGCATAATTTTATGGGCAGGTGGAGGGAGTTTTTTTTTTATTTCTTAGGTATTTTTTTTCAGGGTATATTTAACGGGTATATTCGTGTATAATGATTTAGCAGACGACAGTCTCTTTCATGTTGAAGGCACTTAAGCAAGAAAGACTTTCGCCGCTGAATGTTAACTTCAATGTCCATTTTTATATTTACATACCTTCTGCCGCTGAAACTGGGGACTTTAAACCTTAATTTATAGCATAACATAAAACTATATTTTTCATAAATTTTTTTTTCATTCTTCACTCGAGGAAGCCTATCTGACGAACATATGAAACACGTAGTCGACAAAAAAAATTTTTAGGTTTGATGTATTAAAAAATTAAACAATATGTTATATATATATATATATATATATATATATGAAAAATATAGTCTTTTATTGCTATATTTAGGATAAAAGTGCTCAATATCAAGTGATAGAACGTTTGTAAATATAAAATGAATTTATAAGTCAATATTTTGATTGACCACTGATTTTTCATGCTATATGCAATCGTTATTGGCCTGACGATTGCATATAGTTTTATGAAAAATAGAATGTAAAAAATCTAAATGTTGACTTCTTATGTTGTTTCTTTAAAATTTATATATATAAATATATATATATATATATATATATATATATATATATGGATAGATAGATAGATAGATAGATAAATAGATTCATAAAAATTGTGGAATTAGCAGATAATGCAATTTCTGGTCTCTTATTTAAGAATAAATTAAAATCATTGAAAATAACGTTTCTTTCCCTTATTCTCGACACCATATTTTCTAGTCCCGTCCCCGTCAAAATTGCCTTCCTCACCCGTCAACCGATTCATTTGTTTGCTCTTATTCCATCCCCAACTGTCCCTTCGGAAATTATTCTCAACTGTGAAATAAATTACTCTTGTCATATGAAAGTGCTTCGAAATGCGAGGAACGTTTTTCAATTGAGATTTCAAGCCCTAATCTAATTATATAAATTTTCCATTTCGGAAAAAGGTTTGTGTTCGTCCTATGAAAATATAGTTAAGTAAGATAGCTCAAAATCAAAAAATATATAATTAATTTTTGACTCGTTTCTCAATTTTTTTTTTTTTTTTTTAGTCTTCTTCGGGTTTTTCTGTGAATTGAAGAATTGAGAAACGGAAATATTTGAAATAAAAGACGACTCTGATATTTTACTTGTGCTTTATTTTTTCGACAAGAATTGAGGTTTTCATTTCTCTTTTGGTGGTAAATGAAATGAGACAGACTAAGAGCTGGAGAAATAAAAAAAGAGAGATTATAAAAGGTCTTAAAGAAAGAAAAAGAAAAGAAAAAGAAAGAAAAGGAAATTAAAAGGAAAATGAAAGTGAATGTGAAATTGAAAGAATCACAAAATGAAAAAAAGAAAGAAAGAAAGAAAGAACGAAAATGAAAGAAAGAAAGGAAGAAAGAAAGAAAACGAATGATAACATCTCTCATTAGCAAAAATCAATGAAATCGAAATAAAGTTAGTAAGAAAACGAAAAAGAAAAAGAAGGATAAAATAATATACGCAAAAGGAAAGAATATTAAAACGGAAAAGAAAGGAAAAAGAAATTGGAAAATATCAAAATATTATGTTAAGATATGAAGAAAGAAAAAAGAAGAAAAGAAAAAGGAAGAAAGAAAGAAAGAGAATGAAATTGGAAAATATCAAAATATTATGTTAAGATATGAAGAAAGAAAGAAAGAAAGAAAGAAACAAACAAACAAACAAAGAAAAAGAAAGAAGGAAAAAGAGAGAAATTAGAAAATATCAAAACATTATGTTTAGATATAAAGAAAGAAAGAAAGAAAGAAAAAGAAAGAAAGAAAAAGTAAAGAAAGAATGAAAAAGAAAGTAAGTAGAAAATATTAAATCATGTTAAGATATGAAGGAAAAAGAAAGGACGAAAGAAAAAAGAAACAAAGAAAAAGAAACAAAGAATGAAAAGGAAAGAAATTAGAAAATATCAAAAGATTATGTTAAGATATGACGAAAGAAAGAAAGAAAGAAAGAAAGAAAGAAAAAGAAAGAAAAAAGAAAGAAAGAATGAAAAAGAAAGAAATTAGCATATATTAAAAGATTTGATAGGATATAAGGAAACGAAAAATAAAGAAAGAAAAAAAGAACGAAAGAAATGTGAGAGAAAACCAGTAGAGAGAAAGAAAGAATTAAAAGAAAGAAAATTGTTATTATGAAAGAAAGAAATGAAAATAAAGAAGAAAATAAAATTGAAAAAAATAAAATAAAAAAAAAAATATCGTCCATTATTTTCAGCTAATGGAAACCCCTGCCCCCCAAAAAAAGTATGGAAACCCTTAACTCCTAAAAAGAAAGCAAACGTTTAACCAGGAAAACGTTTTACAAAAAGAAATAAGATATAAAAAAAAATGACGATATCTGTACATTTATTTTGGCTGACTTTGACAACCAGTACCGTGTGTTTCAGAACTTTTCAAAGAGCTTCGATATTTTTGATCCATGAACATACACGGAAATCAAGCGGCTTAACAACAGGCCGAAAACCGACAAAACAGCAAAAGACATCAAAATCAATAATACGTAAAACATTGCAAATAATAAGGGAGAAGAACATGACCAATTTGAAACATTGATTCGTATCCAGTTCAGTGGCTGATCGTTGGCCGGGAGTCATATGAAAGCAGACGTGATACATGGCACAATAAATGCAATTTCTGTAGTGTTTATTCATATCAAGATTCAATTTTTATCCCACGTGTGAGACAAACGTCCAAATGTCATGATTTGTGGGAAGAAACAGAAACTTCTGATTATATCGTTAATTTATACAAACGAATTTGCAAACAGAACACAATGGAAGTTTTTTTTTTTTTAATTAATTGGTTCATTTTCTACGGTTTATCAACCCTTTGCAAGTTATTTGAAATCAGGAAGTATTTTGGGATTGTAAGAAGTTTTTTTGAGATGATAATGGTTTAGCTATACTAGTCTTACTAATTAACCCGTAGCTGGGAGGAGAATAAGTGGGTTCATGCCTTTCCCAACGGTATTTGCACGTAAGTGAATATAACGAACTCAAAAGGAATTAGAACTCCGCTCAATGAGCCAATATACATTGCAGCACCTGCACATCATAGATTATAGAACAGGGTAATGACCAGAAATTTCATGGAAATATAAAATCATACGAACAATATTTCAACGTTTTTTTGATTGGACATTGATTATAAAAAAAGGTAATTAAAAAAAATACGATTTAATGAATAATTAAGAAAAAAAAATTGCTCCCAAAAAGGAGCCTTATAAAGAGAAAAATAGAATAATCAAATATTTTTAATCTGAAAATTAAAAAAATTGTTATATGATTAATGTTAAAAAATAATAGAGAAAAATTTTATAAATATAAGAGAAACCCGGATATAAATTTTCAATTTTTTTGGTCCCAAATTAAAGCCTGTGTTAATGTATAAAATAAAACCACTTTATATATAATATATATATTGATATAATTATATATGATGATTATTAAATCCGGTCCCGACAACTCTCTTAATGTATCCGGGAAATTCATTTTCCAAATTAATTTGCTTATCACCACAAAAAAAAAATGGAACAGTAAAAAAAAAAAAATTTAAAAATTGTTTAATTACTAAATAATTAAAGAAAAAAGAAAAATCTTAAAAAAAAATATATGAAAGATAGAAATAGCTTAAAGACGCAAATCAAAAAGAAAGAAACAAAAAAGTGAAAATTTATATTTTTGATAATGTTTCAATAAATTTAACATATATATATTTTTTTGACTATTTTTTCAAATAAAACATATAAAACTTTTTTGAGAGTCTTTATTTTCTCATCAGGGTTTTTGAAAAACGAGAATTTTAAAAACTTATTAAATAACAGTTCAATGTTACTTTCCTCATTTCTTACGGCATTTTCCCGGTTCTTAAGATTTTTCTAACCTTTTGGAAGGAATCATTTGCTATCCTAATGCGTCTTCGGATTTCGGTGTCACACTTGCTGTTCTCCCTTAAAACACTTCCCAGATATTGAAATTGATTTACACCCTTGTTCAAATTAATTGAAACAAAACGAATAATTACGTTATTATTTACTATTTTTAAATATTTTCCAATGAAACAAGACCTAAGTGCAAACATGTTAATACTTGTATTGTCAATTCCTTAAAGTCGTTTTTGCAGATTGACCACAAATTCTCGAATTGGATTTAAATCATTTGGGATATTTTCCGGACCAGTCTATTGTTATTTGATTTGCTCACTGGTTAAAGCATGCCAGTGTGTTCGAGCAGCGTTAAAATAAATATTTATTACGTTTATTTGATAAAGTAACGTCCATTGCAGACAAACAAAAAATTTTTTAATCGACAGTTGAAACAATACTGTCCGGGTGTGATAAAAAATCTGATGCAATCCAGGATAACGCAATATTTTTCAAGGCCAAACAAATGTCATCATATACCCCGAAAATAGATTCAATATTACTGCCCAATACTTCAAATGATGTTAATCTGAGGAAAAATAAGAAATCGATTACATTGTCACTCCAGTGGAAAAAAAATTTGACCGTATGGTGAAAGAAAGGAAAACTAAAACAGTTGTTAAATTAACAACACATTTTGTACTATTTTTGATTTTGGTATCTCAAAATTTGTAATTTGCATAAATTAGGTTGTTCCTTTTGCTGAAAATTTAATTTCAAAATCAATTGGCTACTTTAAATAAGAGATAATCATTACACATGGTTAAAAAAAAAGTGAAATATGATATTTTATTAGACATTTTATTATGAAAAAAAAAGAATAAAGCATTTTATATTTAAATTTTACTCTCTTCAAAATATCCTCCTTTCGCCTTGATTACTGAAGCACAAATTTTTGGCATTGGTTGCAAAAATTATAATATTTTTATAATTATTTATATTTTTCAATTCACTCTAAGAGATTTTTTAATTTTTTTTTCCTTCTTCTATCAAGTTTATCCAATGCTAATTCTGAGGGTTGCTTCAAACTTTTGAACTGTAGTCTATATCTTCCTGTAACTGTTTAATACCTTTTCTACTCGTTTTCCTTCCCCGATTTCTTTAAGAATTCCTTTAGTAAAAAAAGTTGTTTTTATCAACACTATGTCATCTGCATATCTAATATTTTTTGAAATTGTTATTTACAAAATAAAAAATCCTGATAGGACTTCTAAATTCAGACGTTTCTCATTATATTTTTAAATATTTTAAATGAAAAAATTCAACCTATTTTGTCTTTAGATTTTTTTGTATATTTACTGAATCAAAAATTTTCTATCAGTATGCAGTTTTTTAAAACAAAATAGTATAAGTTCTGGTTTATTCTAATCCCCTTCCCAAATAGCTTTTCCACAGTCTACAAATTATCCCATGCTAATATGAAATAAAATTTTTAGGATATTCAGCTCTAGATTATAGAGCTGTTTATAAAAAAATAATTCAGAAATTCATCTCATATATTTATAAATCTATCGTGCATTGAAAACTGTTGCCATATCTAGTCATAAAATTTTTTTTAAATATATTTTGAAATTCTTGCAAAAAATCAACATGGGGGTCTGTAATGTAATCGATCTTCATCATTTTCTTGTATCAAAAGATAAAATGTTATATATATATATATATATATATATATATATATATATATATATATATATATATATATACCAAATAAAAAATATTAGCACTAACAGTTAAAAAAAGGATATTTTCATCAACAGATTGCATAAAAAAATCAAAGAACAGATATATATATATATATCAGGTCATCCCATAAGTTCTGTCCGAATTTTATCTTTTTTTTTTTTAAATGAACAAAATTTAAAGAGTTTTTTTTATAATGTCTAATGGAGCTGAACATTATTTTTATGTTTAGATGCATTTAAACTGATCAAATTTTATTTCAGAGAACAATAAAATTAAATTTTGTTTGATTAAAACCCTGCTAACATGGAAGTACCAAAGAATCATTTGAGGTACATAATGCTTTATGAGTTCAAGAAAGGAAACTCAGCAGCCGAAGCGGCTAGAAACATTCACTCAGTTTATGGAGAGGAATGTGTGAATGAAAGAACTTGCAGAAGATGGTTTGCAAAATTCAGAGGTGGAGATTTCACCCTTGAAGATGAAGATCGAACCGGACGTCCAGTTGGGTTTGATGAAAAGCTTCCTGAAGCAGCCCTTGAAGAAAATCCTGCTTTATCAGTTGAGGAATTGGCAGTGGTTCTCAGTTCAAACCATACAACTGTTCATCGTCATCTTTAACAACTTGGAAAAGTTCCTAAACTTGGAAAATGGGTGCCTCATGAATTTTCTGAAAACAACCTCAAATCCCCTGTTGACATCTGCTCTTCTCTCCATTCTCGCCAACTTGTTTCACCTTTTTTCGATAGACGTGTGACTGGCGACGAAAAATGGATCTTTTATCGAAATGTTAAGCGTCGTAGACTGTGGCTTGGTAAAGGGGAAGGACCCCAGCCACAGCCGAGAAGGGAACTTCATGGGCAAAAGGTTCTTCTTTCCATCTGGTGGGACTGCCAAGGAATAATCCACTTTGAATTCTTACCACCTAATGCAACAATTAATGCTCAAATATACTGTCAGCAATTAGAACGTTTGAACCAAGCTTTGAGGAAAAAAAGACCTGCTCTAGTGAATCGAAAAGAGGTGATGTTTCATCAGGACAATGCGCGACCCCACACAGCAAGAATCACGTCACAAAAGATCGAAGAACTTGGTTGGGAGAAAATTCCTCATCCACCTTATTCTCCCGATCTTGCTCCTTCAGACTACCATTTGTTTCGTAGCTTACAGAATCATTTGGAAGAAACAGCTTTTTGTAACACAGGAAGAGGTTAAAACTGACATTTGTGAGTTCTTCGAATCAAAGCAAAAAAGAATTTTACAGTAATGGAATTAGTAAGCTTGTTAATAGATGGAAGGAAGTCATAGATAATCAGGGAAAATACATTGTTGATTGAATCTGTAATTAAATGTAACATTTGGTCACTTGTTTTCTTTATTCAAAATTCGGACAGAACTTATGGGATGACCTGATATATATATATATATATATATATATATATATATATATATATATATATATATATATAATTATAAATTCTTGTAAAAGAAAAAAAAAAATATTTTTGTATAAAAATTGAAAAATATGAATAATAAAAATATAAATTAATAATATTATATTGAATTAACTTAAAAAAATTTATAAATAGTTAGAGTTAAAATCAAAAAATAATTTTATTAAAATCAAGATTTTTTATGTAAATAATAATATTTAAAAAAAAAGAAAAATGATTCATTTTCAAAATTAAATATATTTATTTTTTAAAATATTTATTTTACAAAATTTAATTAATGATATTTTATTTAAAATTTTCAAAAAAAAAAAAATATTCAAAAAATTACTATGAAAAATTAAAAAAAAATGCATTTAAAATTAATAATGGATTACATAAAAATAAAAAAAAAAAATTAAAAAATATTATGAATTTAATAAATAATTGGCCTGATTATAAATAAAATTTTATATAAAAATAAAATTAAAATTAAGAAAAAAAAAGAATGGAAAAATTTTTTTCAAAATTGTTTTGCATTTAAAAATATTTAATAATTATATACAGAATTAAATTTTTTATAAATGGAAGAAATTTTAAAAATTTTTTATAGATTAAAAAATAAAAAAAAAAATGAAAATTCAAACAAAAAAAAAAAACTTTAATATTTTTTAATTAAAATTTCAAATTTAAAATTTTTTTAATTTGAAATTTTTTTTTTTTTTAATAAATGAAAATAAATTTTTTTTAAAATAATTAAAAATAAAATAAAAAAATTTGAAAAATGAAATTTTTTTTTAATAAAATTTTTTTCATTTAAAAAACAAAATACAAAATGAAGATTCCAAAAAAAAATTTTTACATTTTTAATATTAAATATTTTAAATAATTAATTAAAATTTTTTCTATTTTTCAGAAAAATTAAACATTGAAACAAATATTTCAAAATTGATAAAAATATATATCAAAAAAAAAATTTTTTATTTTAATTATTTTAAAAAATTTAATGATAAAATTTTTTTAATTTTTGAAATATTTAAAAAAAAAATTTAATTTTGTTAATTTAATTTTTAATTAAATAATTTAAATTCAACTTTAAAAAAAAATTCGAATTTGAAAAAAATAAGGAAAAATATATTTTAGTTGAAATGAAAAAAATTCAAAAAAAATAAAAATCATTTTTTTTTTTGTGAAAATTATAAAAAAATAAAAAAATTTTAACATTATAAAAAAAAAAAAATTTTAAAAAAATTTTTGATAAATTTATGTTATAAATGAATTGTTTATATATATTTTATATTTATTTATACATATTTTAAATACATTAAATTTCAATATTTTTAAAATAAAATAATAAAAAAAAAAAATACATTATTTTTTTTTTTTAAAAATTTTCATCAAATTTATCAAAGAATTAAAAAAAATATTCTCAAAAAAGATAGTTTTTTTAAAAATTTTTTGAATTTAAAAACATAAAACTGTTTCAATATAAAAAAAAAAAACAATAATACAAGAAAATAAATTTTTAAAAAAAAAAAATAAAAATAAAAATCAAATTAAAAAATATTTTACAAAAAAATTTTTTTTTTATCAAATATTAATTAAAAAATTTATTATTTAAAATCAACTTAAAAAAAAAAAAATTTTAAAACGAAAAAATAATTTAATTTTAATATTTTAAAATTTTTTCATATAAATTTTAAATTTAAAAAAGAAAATCAAAAAAATAAATTTAATATTTTATTAATTTTTTTAATTTAAAAAAAATTTTTTTTTTTTTTATTAAAATAATTTAAATATACCAATTTATATAAAATGAATAAATGATAAAATTATATAAAAAAATTTTTAATAAATAATCATGGAAAAAAAATATAATATAAAAAAAATCAAATAAAAAAATTAAAATATTTTTATCATAAATTTGAAAAAATGAAATTTTGATTTTTGAAACTAAAAACAAAATTTTTAAAAAAAAATGAATTTAAAAAAAATATTTATTTAAAAAAATAATTTTTTAAAAAACATTTTTTTTTTAATTTTTTTTTTTTCAGAAATAAAATTTATAAATAAATTTTTTCATTTTTTATTAAAATAAAAATTAAAAAAATTAATAAAATTTTTTTTTTTTTGTAATTAATTTTTGATAAATTAAAAAAAAATTTAAATTGTAAAAATCAAAAAAAAATAAAAAAAAATTTAAAAAATTATGATTAATAAAATATAAAAATTGAAAAAAAAAGTTTATTGCCTTAAAAAAAATTTTTTATATAATTTTTTTTTTACAATTTAACCAAATTTTTTTTTTTTTTGACAAAAAAAAAAGAAATATTTTGAAATTAAAAAAAAAATTTAAAAATATGAAATTTTTTAATGAAAAAAATAAAAAAAATTTTTAAATTTAAATTTTATATATTTTTAAAAAAAAAAAAAAAAAAATAATTTTTTTTTTATTTTGTTTTTATATAGAAATAGAAAATTTTTAAATTTTTAAAAAAAAAATTTTTATAAAAAATAAAAAATATTTCAAATGGTTTATTTAAAATTTTTTAAAAAAAATTTTATATTTTTTTACATTTAAATTTCATTAAAAAAAAAGAAATTTAAAAATATTATAAAAAAATATTTTCATGAATCATATGAAAATTTTACATGATTTAAAATAAAAAATAATTAAATTCAAAAAATCGAAATAAAAAAAAAAAAATTTAAAAATAAAAAAAATCAAAAAAAAAAAAAAAATTAAAAAATTTTAAAATTTAAAAAAATTTTTTTTTTTTTTTTTTTAATATTTTGATTTTTTTTTAAAAAAAGTTTATTAAAAAATATAAAATCATAAATATTTTTTTTTTTTTTTTATTGATAAAAAAAAAAAAAAAAAAGAAAAAAAATTGAAAAAATAAATTAAAATTTTAAATGAAAAAAATTTTTTTTTTTTTTTATCTGAAAAAATTTAATTTTATTGAATAAAAAAAAAAAAAATTTTTTTTTTATAATTTTAGAAAATATTTTTAATTTTAAATTATTTTAAATTAAAAAAAAAAAAAAAATAAAAAATTTTTCAAAAAAAATAAAATTAAAAAAAAAATTAATGATATAAAAAATTTATAGAAAAATTTTTTATAAATTATTTTATAAAATTTTTTTAAAAAAATTAAAAAAAATTCAAATTATCAATTGAATTTTTTTTAAAAATTTTGATTAATAAAAATATAAATAAAATATTTATTTATAAAATTTTTTTTAAAATTATTTTTTTTTTATTTAAATATAAATTAAAATAATTTATTTATAAAATTTGAAATTTATATATATAAAAAAAAAAAAAAAAATTTTATTTATATAAAATTTTTTTTTTTTTATATTTTGAAAAAAATTAAATTTTATTTAATTTGATTTATAAAAATAAATTTAAATAATAATAAATAAAAAATAAAATTTATTTGTATAAAAATTACAAATTTCAAAAATAAATAAAAATTTTTAATCATTAAATATAAAATAAGTTTAATTTATATTATAATATTCATGAATAAAAAAAAAATAATTTTAAAATAAAAAAAGGTAATTAAAAAAAAAAATCAAATTAAATATAGAAAATAAAAATATATTTTTTTTTTTTTTTTAAAATATTTTTTTAAAAATAAACATTTTAAAAAAATATATTTAAAAAATTTTATATTTTTTTTTTTAAATTGAAATTTAATATATATATTAAATGATGAAAATTTTTTTTTAAAAAATTAAAATAAATAAATTTAAAATTTATTGTATATAATTTAAAAAAAAAATTTATATTTTTTTTTTTTAAATAAAAATAAAAATTTTTTTTTTGAAATTTATTTTTAATTTTTAAAAAATAAAAAAAAAAATATTTTAAATATATTTCATTTGAAATTTTTTTTTTTATATGAAATTTAATATATAAAAAAATAAAAAATCAAATTATAATAATAAAAAAAATAAAATATAAAAATTATTTATAAAAAAATTTTATTTAAAAAATTTTTAAAAAATACAAAAATATTTATAAATTTAAAAAAATTTTAAATATTTTAAAAAATATGAATTTATAAACAACACAAAAAAAATAAATCATTATTTTAAAAATTAAAAAAAATATTTTTAATAATAAATAAATAAAAAATATAAAAATATATGAAAAATTTTTTTTAAAATAATTTATATATAAAAAAATCATTTAAAAAAAAATTTATTTATTAAATTTTTTATAATGTAATTATAAAAAAAAAATTCATAAAAATAAAAAAAAACATTGAATTTTTCTGTTTATCAAAAAATTTAAAAAAAAAAAATAAATTTAAAATTATTTTTAATTCTTTAAAAAAAAAAGAAATTTTTAATATTTTTTTATTTAATTAAATATTCATATAAATTAAAAAAAAAAAATATATATATAAAAATATTTAAAATTTTAAATTTATATATAATATACCATTCATTTTTATATATATACAAAAAAACAATAAAATTTAAAAAAAAATTTAAAATAATAAATAAAAAATTTTAAAAAAAATTAATTAAAAAAAAAATTAAAAAAAATTCCATAAAAAAATTGATATATAAATTTTTTTAAAAAATTAATATAAATAAATTTATATTTATATACAATTTAAAATTTGAAATAAATAATGAACAAAAATATTGAAATTTAAATAAGAAAATTTCAGAAAAATATTTTTTAATTTTTTTTTTTATTTTAAAAAACTTCAATTATAAAATAAAAAATTAAAATAAAAAAATACAAATTTTAAATTAATTTAAAAAATTTTTAATTTGATTTCTTTTAAAATAAAAAAAATAAAAAAAGATAAAAAATTTAAAATATAAAATTAAAACTAAATATAATTTTAAAAAAAAAATAAAGCCATGAATTTAAACAAATAAAATTTTTAATATAAAAAAAAAAAAATAAATTTTTTATATTTTTTTAATTAAAATTTTTAAAAAATGCATTTTTTTCATTCCAATTTGAATAAAATGATTTTAAATTTTTAATTTGAAAAATAAGGCTTTTTTTTTTTTTTATTCATGGAAATTTCATTTATTTTTTTAAACTTTAATAAAAAAGAAAATCATTTTTGATTCAGAATTTTATTTTTAAAAAATTCAATGATATTTTTATAAATAAATTAAAAAATAATATTTTTTTTAAAATTTTAAAAATTTAAATTTTTATTTTTTCAAAAAACAAAGAAAAAAATAAAAGAAAAATGTTATTTTTTAAAACCAATGTTTCATTGAAAATTATCTTAAACAATGAGGTTTTGAATCAAAAAAATGATTTTAATGAAAAAAAAATTTTCAAAAATATTTTTTTTAAATATATTTTTTTTTTTAATTCAAATTTCAATTATTTTTTTTTTACAATTTGAATTTTTTTTGAAAAATAAAAAAATTTTTTTATTAGTTTTATAAAAATTTCAAAAAAAAATTAATTATTTTACAATTTTTAGAAAATTATATTGAATATAATATATATATATATATAAATTATATATATATATATATATTTTTTTTTTTTTTTTTTTAAGCATTTCACCCCAAGCAAGGCGGGAAGCCACTAGGACGCAAGGGGTTACAGAAAATTTGGAGCAAGATCAGATAGGAGTGATAGAAGAAAGGATGAGGAGAAGGATAGTGGATAGATCAAGGCAACTGGAGATGTCGATTGACATTACATTTGAATAGCTGGAGATTATAGCTCTCAGGGAAACAGGAATAGGGAAGGGAGTTCCACAGGCGAGAGGTGCGAGACATGAAGCTATTGGAGTAGAAGAGACGGCTACATTTAGGAGTTTCGACAGTGAAGGGGGTGAGAGCGGGATGCCAGCCTCGTAGGGGGCGCTTGAACTCATGAAGTCTGGGAACCAGCGAATGCAGCTCCTCGGAGCAATTCCATGAAAGTATTTGTAAAAAAGACAGAGAGAGGCGACGGCGCGTCTGTGAGAAAGTGACTGTAGACGAGATCAGGGCCAATTATATTGCATATCCGCCTCTGGAGCCTATCAAAAACCCCGAGGCAAACAGAAGGGGCTCCAGACCATATATGGCAGCAATACTCCATGCAAGGGCGAATTGTTGATTTGTAGATCTGGAGGATCGATTCCGGGGAGAAAAATTTCCTGGCGCGGCACAGGGAGCCAACTTTCCTTGCGGTGGACGAAGCAATTGACTCAATGTATTTGTTCCATCTCAGGTCAGCAGTCAACGTGAGACCGAGCAGCCGCAGAGAGGTGCTCTCGAGAAGTTGAGCGTCAGACATTCTAATGGAGGGAAGGGAAGGATCTCTGTGGTGATTAATAGAGAGCAGTTTTGTTTTTGAAGCATTAAAGTTGACCAGTCAATTCCTGCCCCAGTTCACAACCGATTGGAGGTTTTTTTTCGAGACGCACGGCCAGGTTAGTTTTGTCAGTGACACTAGATTTGTTTTTGAGGCAGGAATAAATTGTGGTGTCATCCGCGTAGATGCCAACTTGGGAATTTATGGCGTCAGGTAAGTCATTTATGTAGATAAGGAATAGAGTGGGGCCTAGGATGGGGCCTTGAGGAACACCTGCGTTGTGGGATAGGAACTGGAGGAGAATCCGTTGAGAACGACCTTCAATTCACGGTTTCACAGGAATGATTGTATTAGGTCAAACAATCGACCCGTAATGCCATAACCCTGGACCTTGAGAAGAAGGCCGGCATACCAAACCCTATCAAACGCTTTGGTGATGTCTAGGGCCACGGCACGAGCTTCCCCGTTATTTTGAAGAGCTTGGTAGACAGTTTCAGTGATGGCCGTAAGCACATCAGCTGTAGATCGGGCAAAGCGGAAACCATATTGCTTGTCTGAGAGCAGATTATGGGATGTGAGGTGGTTAACCACTTCGGTATTGATTAAAGCTTCGAAGACTTTGCCGAAGAGGGAAGGAGACTGATAGGACGGTAGTTGGAAGGGTCAGAGGGGTCGCCGGAGTTCTTGAAGACAGAAACAATCGAAGAGTACTTCCAGCAGTCAGGAAAACAAGATTCCTTCAGGCAGTAGTTATATAGTTTAGAGACGGCGGGCGCCAGTTCAGGCGCGCATTTCTTCAAGACAATGGCTGGTATCCCGTCTCCACCACTAGCCTTGTTGGGCCCTAAATTGGAGATAATGCCCAATACCAAAGACGGGGTTATGTTTAGCCCACTCAATAGAGCCTCAGTTCTGAGAGGGAAGTCGGGTATGGGTACACTGGAAGAGTCGAGCGTCGAGTTGAATGAAAATTTCCGAGCAAAGCATTCAGCCTTGTCGGTAAAGGAGGTCAGGACTTCGAACTGGTTGAATAAAGGAGGTATAGAGGGTTTGCAATTGTTCAATACGCTCTTGCAGAGACGCCAATAATCTTTGGAGCCAAATTTGCGAGATGCAATACGTTCCTTCATCCGAGCAGCAAATAGTGACTTAGCATCGTTGAGGACACGCTTACATTCGTTACGGGCGGAGGCAAAGAGACGTCTATTGCAGTCAGACATGTCGCTACGGAATAGGTGGAAAGAAGTGGTTCCTATGGGCGATGGCGGCTGAGCAAGCAGCGGAGAACCAGGGGAGGAGCGCGACTTGACCCTATATTTCCTTGAGGGGATGAAAGCGTCGATTCCAGCTTTAACCCAGGAAGAGACCTCAGAAGCACATTCTTGGACGGGGAGCTTAAAGACTCCATCCCAGGGGACATCGCGGAGGAAATCACGGAACGCGTCCCAGTCAAATCGTACAATGTGTATTACTTTAAAAGTAATGTTCCATTTAATTTTTATTTTAAAAAACTATTAACATGTAAATTTTTTATGAACATTTACCTATAATATTTATGCATTCAAAAAAATTTTAAAAAAAAGGCCTAATCATTTAAATAAATTTAGGATTTAAAATGCTAGATGCTATCGTCAGGCCTGACGATTATATAATAATGAAACAGACTGTCGCCTTAAATGTTGACTTCTATGTTCACTTATTTAAATATCAATTACCTGACAATTAATGCACTTATCCCATAAATCTTTGAAATCTTAATCTACAAAATATATATTTTATATTTATATATATATATATATATATATATATTATGAAATGGACAAAGTCCGACAATTATTTTAAGAAATTTTAGAAACAACTATTTAGGTAATGTTTCTGTTTATTTAAACAGTATATTACAGTTTTGAGTTGAATGTCCATGAAAAATCGAAAATCAGGAACACGAATAATGGAACCTGTATAATTACGGAATTGAAATCATACGGAATGACGTTGATATTTTACCGATTCTATTAACAATTTTCAAAAATGACGTCATTTGTCAACATTTGTGCGTTACGCATCGAGCAGATATGCTCACTGGGGTTCTTGAAAAAACAAATGGATAAATGAAGTTTAAAAACAGAAAAATCGACCCTTGTTAACCTGAAACCTACCATAGTGGCGTAATCGGTAAAAGCACGTCAAATTTATGATGACGGTTCCGCACCATACAGGTTCGGTAGCTGTCGGAGGTCCCATGGGCAAGATTAAGAATAAAAAATTTCTTTATATATATATATATATGCTGCAACTGATCGACCATGTCACATACTGTTATCAATATCCGACAAATATTAGTAGATAACACCCATATTTGTTACAGCATTTCAATGCTTTGTTTGGAAACACGAATAAGGAACTCCATGAAATCGTTAAAAATTACCAAACCGTGAGGAAACGGATTTTGACTAAAAATTCAAACGTAAAGAAAACATAATTTTATCGTCAAAAATTTTTATTCAAAAGAAAATTAAACTTGAAGATTCAAAGTCTTTTTTTTTTGAATATTTAATAATATTTTTCGTTTTTTTAGAACATTATCAATTTGATTAAAATTTGTTTTTTCGGGGGGTCTTCGACGGAATTCAACTATAACAATTTTTTTTGCTGTGATGGACACATTAATTTGGAAATTCTTAGAAAATTCAAATAATTTTCTGATTTTAATGAAATTGTCGGACTTATTCTCAAATGAATGAAATTATTTTTGAAATTTTTATTATTAGAAAATCTTGGTAAAAATATAATTTTATGTGTTTCACCTACATAATTATAAAAAAAAGAAAAAATTGAGAAATTCTACGTAATAATTTTTAGTGACAACATTAGTTAAAAGCAGAATTCTTTAAAGAATTTATATAACCGATTTTCTTTTGCTAAATCAGACCCCGTCTTATGTAAAATGCTTTCTGAATCGAAAAATAACGATACGCATTTAATAAGAGGAGCTTTTAATTGCTTTTATGAATAATACATATTAAAGACAATATTGCCTGAAGAAAGAAAATTTTTAATCATTTTTTTACAATTTTGAATTGAATAATTTCTATAAAGTTTTTAAATCTTTTAAAATTCAGTTTAAATGGTGTAACTGTTAGAAAATATTCTTATTAAGTAAAACTATAATTACTAATCATATATTGTAAAGCTTATTGCAATCTGACAATATTCTAAAAACGAATTTCAACGTCCTAATTCTTCTAAATATGCGAGTTCGTGAATGACATTATCATTAAAATGTCACGTGTTTTAAGGGATGTCCTCCCTTACGGAAAAAAATCCCTCATATAAAATTTATCGTCTGCTTGCAATTCTGCGTCACCGTACTTGACTTGTCAGTACATAAGGCGGTTGATAAATCGATCGATACGTCAGAAAAACAAGACCCCGCGTTTAAGAAATGCTTGTATACAACATTTTGTGCTATAAGTAATATTTGTTTCAAATCAGAATAATTTAACTTTAAATTTGCTAATTTTCTTCTCATAACGTTTCAGAAATAAATATTTTCTTTTTGCAAAGTTTTTAAAACCGGGAATTAACTTTTGTTTACAAATGTGGCAATAAAGACAATTTTAACGATTTTACTGAAAAAAAAATCGATGTTGGTCAATATAATTTCTATTAGAAATAAACCAGAGCGCTATGCTTACGGGTAGAGTCTCGTCTGGGAAAATGTAGACAGCCACACAATTCCGTGTATGCGGTGTTTGCCGTTATTTTTTCCAGAATGTACGCGCTTAGATAGCCCCACATTCAAAACCAGCGTTGTGCCACATCCCCACCTTGTCAGGAGGCTTCAGGTAAATACAGAGCTAGGCTGGAGCGTGCCTTATATCCTTACGACAGAATTTATTAAGACTACGTCGACTCCATGCCGCAAATAATAGAAAATTTGTGACAGTAAAATTGAATAAATATACGGTGAGACTTCAGTAACGATATTACAATTATTGATGAACAAACTTGGGATAGAATTGTGAAGAATTTGAAAAAAAAAAGAACAACAAAGTCGCAAGAGGAATATCGGGCAAGAAATTAATTTATCGAAGAAAATTAGTGAAATCTAAGATCAGCTTAGACCAGCGGCCCGAAGGGAAACAATCGGGTTTTACGAACGAAAAACCGACCTTGCTCAGATCATAGGAGGGTCAAAAATTGTATTGATCTAATACGATTGGGAGCGCGCGGGTCCCTAAATCTGGATCCTTTAAAAGAAGAGGCACAGGAGGAGGAGGAGGGGGGTTTTGTCCGTCAGAGTAGATGCGGTTGTATTATCTGCTCCGTGCCAGAGGCCTTCTCTCCTCCCTTGCGTTTCCACCACCGTTGCGTAACATCTGTAAGGTTGCGGGGACATGACCGGCTATGATCAGCTTTGACAAGCTATGACCAGCTTAGTCCAGATATGACCAACTTAGATCAGCGGCCTTAGTGGAAACACTGGTGTTTTCACGTTGGAAAACGACCTTGTGTCACAACCTGGCTCAGTGCGGGGTCAAGTACATCTCGCAATTTTTGCCCGAACCTACGGGCTCGGAACACCCCAGGTAAAAAATAAATTGGCCTTGTGCCATATCCAGCCTTGTGGGGGAGGTCTCAGGTAAATACCGAGCTAGCCACGCACTTGAGCACTCCGATGGGGTGTAATGCTTAGAAAGCGTGTTTCCCTTAATCATTTACGACTGGGTCGTGAGTTCGATCCTGAATGGGTACCCCATACTTTCGGCCTTGGGCAACTTCTAAGCAGAGCTTAGAAAATCCCGAGGCTCTGTCCCCACCCCTGATGCTTCGGAAGTGATTGGCAGAGAAGGAGAAGGGGTTTTTCCTCGTCGGAGTAGATGTTGCGGTTGTAGTATCTCTTCCGTGCCGGAGAACTTCTCTCATCTCTTGAGTTCCTCACCTCGTTGCGTAACATCTGTTACTTAGCGGTGGTATGACCGACTATGATTAGCATAGACAAGCTTTGACCAGCTTTGACCAGCTAAGACAAGCTCTGACCAGCTTTGACCAGCTTAGACAAGCTCTGACCAGCTTAGGCAAGCTCTGACCAGCTTAGAACGGCGGCCCGAGTAGAAATACTCGGATCCCCACGTTAAAACACGATCTTGATTCACAACCTAACTCAGTTGAGGGTTAACGTAAATCTCGAGCTAGCAGCACGCTAAGATTGTCGGACTCTGCCTTTGAGCGGAGAGAAATTCTATGTCAAAGGTCAGAATCTCTTCTGGTGAGGTATACAGCTACCCGACCCCGGGTATACGGGGTCTACGGATCATTTATGAACGCCCGACCAAAAGAAAAAAAACGGCCGTGTGCCGCCACCCGCCTTATGGGGAAGTCTCGGTCAGGGGCTATCATTTTGTATTCTTCCGGAAAGAAGTGGCTGGGGAGGAGAAGCGGTTTCTCCCGTCGGAGTAGATGCTACGGCTATCGTATCTGTACCGTTCTGGAGGCCTTTACTTGCGTCTTCCCAACCTCGTTTCGTAACATCTGTTCCGTACCGGTGGTATGACCGGCTCTGATTAGCTTGGACAAGCTCTGACTAGCTTAGACAGGCTATAACTATCTAAGACCAGCGGTCCGAGTGGAAACACTCGGGTCCCCACGTTAAATTCGACCTTGTGGCACAACCTGACTCAGAGGGAGGGGAGCAAGTAAATCTCGATCTAGTTGGGGGCGAGCCTTATATCCTTACTACTGAATGCAGTAATACTACGAGCGATATTATATTTCATGATTATGTTGTATTCATTCAACGGAATGAAAACTCAACAGAATTTTAATGCCTAATATACCTTAAATATATATATATATATATAAAAGACTACCCCGTCTTTTACGAAGGTCCAGTATGTAAATTCTTAGAAGCGAACACTCAGACTACTGTCACATTTGATTTGCATAAAGTGCTTAAGGTTGGTGCATAATCTCCTACACTTTTCAGAAGAACTAAATACAAAGAACTGAAGTACATAATATGCCACTAAGTCTTCAAACAGACCCCCAGAGTTTTCCTATTTCTTCATTGCTTGCTAACCAATGCTATCGGGCCTTATCCGACGTGATATTCACTGATGTCTGTGGGAGAGAAGAGATGGATTCATAATCGCCTGGAATCAGAACTATCCTCTTCGACTTCTTATTCCGAGCCAAATACAAGGCTCGGCTGAAAAGTTCATAGGCTGAAAAGTTCATAGGCTGAAAAATACTGTGATCAGCTGTGCTTTATTTTCCAACATTTACACCTTGCAGTCCACAAACTTCTTCCATCGGTGCTTGGATCCCACTGATGAAGAATCTTTCATCCTGTTGGTCAAAAAAGTCATCATCATTGCGATACTGTTTCCCAGCCAATTGTTGGGGAACTGATGATAGTTCAAAGCCACAGTCCCGCACGGCAGTTACTGAAAAAAAAGTGTGCTGGAGCATTGTCATGGGGAAACAAGACACATTTATCCAGTTTTCCTGCGTATTTGGTATTTATAGCCTTTCATAATTGCTTCAGAAATTTGGCATAGCACTCTCCATTGACGATGTGGCCATCTGGAACATGGTCAATAAACACAATGTCTTTTGCATCTCAATAAAACTGAAGGCGTGACATTACTGGCAAACATGAGCAGGTCGATGACAGAACATGGTCTGGGGGAGGAAGAAGAGGGAAAGAACTTGTTGAGAACTGCAAGGGATAGAGTGAGGTAGAGAGCCATGATCGCCTACGTCCTAAAACGACATGGCACATAAAAAGAAAGAAAAGAATGTGTTTCTGGGCAAAGCTATAATGGATATTGTGATTTACGGCAGGATTTTAGAGGGATAAGCCTAACCAATGCTATCGGTCCTTGTTCCCCTTGATATTCACTTGGAACATAGTCAATAAACACAATGCCTTTTGCATCTCAATAAAACTGAAGGCAGATGAAACGACGTTGACCTTCTGTGGAGCATTTTCCATTGCATACATTCTCTCTTTGTCTCTAATTCAACGTGATGAACCCAACATTCGTTCTGGGCCAGGAAACATTTAAGGAAACTGGCTAGATCTATCTCAAATAATGTCTATCACCTGTCACCTATTACCATGTGGTGGACACGATAAATGTTTCCCTCGGTGGTAGCAGTTGCAGGACGACGGTACCTTGGGTCATTTTAAAGATTCGCGCTTGTTAAGTGATATGAGAAGTCTTTTGTATGCCGAGTGAGTCATAAATTGGCCTCATGGGGGATAAATAATTACAGAAATATATTCAACCATGTTTGTGTTGTTGCATAACTTTGTAGTTGAATTGAATAATGGCGTATATAAAAGGTGCAAGGCATATGTGTACAGCTTGGATAACGCTATGATGCAAATCATTAAAACATCGATTATATCTGAAGTATTCATTGAAGAGGAAATTGTTTAATTATGAGTTGGCCTTCTTCGCGACTAAATGATAACGGTGGATAGATTCCAGTCGGCCCTGTTATTTCTATTAATATGAATTTATCTCTTCTCCCCGGCAGGGCTAAGGGGAAATAAAATGAATAACTTTAAAAATGATATTTGCGAGAAAGTGAATGTCAGACCGTTATGTGCCTTGCGTGATATACGCTGAGGCAATCATGTATCTTTCGATAAATGACTGACGAGGCAGATTTTTTCACGCCGAAGGTTGGCATTTCTTTCTGCGGTAGACCAGTTGCCATCCAAGGCTATAGAACCTGGTCTGTCCTGCTATTTACCCAAAGCTGGAGGAAGAAGAAGAGATTTCATAACTTTCCCAAGGGTATTAGCACGCAAGTGAATGTAATGGATTCAACTGGAATCAATGGGTAGTAATCAGATAAAACGTTAATCATTTAAATAAACAAAGATCTATGCAACTTTTTACTCTTTCAGTCAGTCAATTATGGGCCATGCATGATAAATGCTTAGGCGATCATGTATCTTTTATATGCCATGTCCTTTTAAAAAATGAGCGATCATGGCTCTCCACAACTTCCAGTCTTTTGTTGCTCTATGAAACTTTTTACTCTTTCAGTCAGTCAATTATGTGCCATGAGTGATGCACGCTTAGGCGATCATGTATGTTTTATATGCCATGTCCTTTTAAAAAGTGAGCGATCATGGCTCTCCACAATTTTCAGTCTTTTGTTGCTCTATGCAACTTTTTACTCTTTCAGTCAGTCAATTATGTGCCATGCATGATACATGCTTAGGCGATCATGTATCTTTCGATACATGACTGACAAGGCAGATATTTTTCCCGCAGTAGGTTGCCATTGCTTTTTACTGTAGACCAGTTGCAATCTAAGTGTATAGCACCCGGTCTGTCCTGCTATTTACACAAAGCTGGGTGGAGGGAGAAGAAGAGGATTCATACCTTTCCCAAGGGTTTTAGCACATAAGTGAATGTAATGGATTCGACTGGAACTCGAACTCGGCTCTCTGATTCCTTAATCCGTACCGCTATCCATTATTCCACTGATGGAAAGGATGAATTCGAACCCGTTACGTCTGCTTCCCCTTTCCCAGTCTTTACACCAGCTTCAGATCAACTGTAGATTTATTAGTTTTAACATATTTTTTCAGCGGCACGATTATCTTATTCTAGATAAAAAAAAACAACGTTTATACACCTTGGATAATCATTAAAACATCGATTAAATCTGAAGTATTCATTGGAGGGGAAATTTTTAACTATCAGTTTGACCATTGTCTTGTTACGTAGTCTAACAGGCAGTTGGCTCTCTTAAACAGAGCTGTTACGTGACATCTGTCCTTCTTTACGTCAGCGAATGTTGGACGATTTCCTCAAAGGTGAAGAAGAGACTCGAGGCAACGGAGGTATGGTTCTACAGAAAGATGCTAAGGATATCATGGACCAAGCGTGTAAGCAACGATGAGGTCTTAGAGAGGTTGCAAACAAGAAGAAGGCTTATACTTAACATCAGGAAGAGGCAGCTGAAGTTTCCGGAACATAATGAGGGCCTGGAGAATCTGATACTCACGGTTCGAATAGAGGGAAAGACAGACAATGGAAAGCAGCGCGTGACATACCTGGCGAACTTGAACAGGTCGATAACAGAACGTGGTCTGGGGGAGGAAGCAGAGGGAAAGAACTTGTTGAGAACTGCAAGGGATAGAGGGAGGTGGAGAGCCATGTTTGCCTACATCCCGAAAGGACATGACACATAAAAAGAAAGAAAAGAACTTGTTCCTGGGCAAAGCTATAGTGTATATTCTGATTTGAGGCATGATTTTAGTGGAAAAGCCTAAGTTAACCTTGCTAACCAATGCTATCGGACTTTGTCCGACTGATATTCACTTGGAACATAGTCAATAATCACAATGCTTTTTGCATCTCAATAAAACTGAAGTCAGATGAAACGATGTTGACCTTCATTGGAGCAGGTGTGGAAAAGTGTTTTTACTGCATACATTGTCTCTTTGTCTCTGATTCAACCTGATAGTAGGGATTGGTTACTGCTGCTCTAAACGTCGTATTTTTGATTTTCGTATTTTTTAAAACGATAGAATGCACCAGAGTGGATGAAGGAAAAAATTTAAGTAAAGAATAAAAGTTGAAAATATATTAGCAGAAGGGTGCAAGCGATATTGCAAAGCCGATTAAGAGGGATCTTCAGACAATCAAGAAAGCGATTTCTAACGTTAACTGCATCCAGAAAACAAGATCTGATGCTATTAATATGAAGATAACGAAGCGATAGAACTATCTGATGAATTTGGCTTTGAAGAAAAATCCATTAGTGTCTTGCAAGAAGATATTTCAAGAAGCTACAAGTAATAATATCTTGAATGAGCTTGCAAAAGCTGTTAAAGTTCAATCAAGCCTCCTTTATCGAAAGCTAACACCAGGAAAAGAATTTCATGGGCAAATGCCTACATGGGTTCTAGGAACATTGGCCGTTTTCACTTTTGTCGTAAACTCGCCTCAGGAATTTTGTCCCGTAGAAAACTTTGCCGTAAAGATCTTTGCCGTACGACAATTTCGTCGCATTTTTTTTTAATATGCAAAGTACCTTCTTATCAAGTATATCTGGCTTACACTATTGTTACTTCGATTTAAACATTTTAATAATCGAAGTTATAGCATCAAAATCCCACATCATTCATCCTTGTCAGTGAGGAACACAAACATTTCGACTTGACACCAAAACCTACGTCACACAATTTAACGTTAAACTTTCTGTTAACATAATATCAGTCAGCCAATAATTTTCACTGAAGCAATATATATTATTTCAAACAAAGTTACATCTTGAATACGAAAC
>CAHIKZ030002399.1:197500-295000 GCA_903632075.3 Acanthosepion pharaonis
AAATCCAACCGAGGATTTGTTGTCAATCTGTAAGGAACAACTTCATGGAACAGACATATGAAGTAGTAAAATGTACAATGGGTTATGTTTCATTGGAAAAATACGAAAAAAATGTAAATAAAAACGAAATTATTCGTTTTGTTTCAATTAATGTCATTTGATGTCGGATGGGTTCTTGTAAAGGCACTTGATGAAATTGTGTGTCATGTTCCTCTTATTTTCTACGATCTGTGGGCAGTAAACCACTTTGTGGAATTTTTGTATATATATATATATATATATATATATATATATATATATATATATTCGGTGAAGAAAAATATACAGAAAAAACAAACAAAAATCTTAATATGCAATTATGCTGTATTAATGTTAATATAAAGTTTTTTCTGTATATTTTTCTTCATACTGTCGGATCTATATCCATATATTTGCGTACATATATATACGTTAGGCGTTTATTTTGTGAGAACCAGACAAAACTGGGTTTCGACATAATTTTATACGCTCCAAATTTTGTATATCCAGGTGAATGCTGAAAAGTTTCCTGTACGGCCAAGAAAAGGTGTTGAAAAAATCTTGATGCATTTTCATTTGATCAGATCTTGTGATGTCGGCTGCATCCAGGACATATGTAATTGTAGTAATTGTGTATTTATATAAGAATCCCTCAATATTTTTCATCAATTCACCCCAAACAAGGCGATAATGCTAATAACCCTCAATCGGGCTACTGGGAGTTACAAAAATGAGAATAATTTAGAATGAACCAGAAACCTAGTCGAACTCCTGTTCAAAAACCGGTGTGTGTGTGTGTGAACCGGACGGTAGGCGAACCTATTTACTTCTACGAAGTTTCCATTAAAACCGTAAAAACGTCTAAAAATAATAGCAACCCACAGAATAACAGTGATACTGGTGATAAATATGGCGACAAAGATGAGGACAATAGTCCGAATAATGTAAATAATGTACATAATACCTCATCTCAGAAATATAGACAGATACTGAAGGTCCGAAACGTGGTGATAAATATAGCAACAAAGATGAGGACAATAGTCCGAATAATGTAAATAGTGTACATAATACCTCATCTCAGAAATATAGACAGATACTGAAGGACCGAAACGTTGTGATAATTATGGCAACAAAGATGAGGACATTAGTCCGAATAATGTAAATCGTGTTCATAACACCTCATCTCAGAAATATTGACAGATACTGAAGGGCCGAAACGTTGTAATAAATACGGCGACAAAGATGAGGACAAAAGCCCAAATAATGTAAATAATGTACATCTGGTCATCTCAGAAATATGTAGAAAATATAACAAGCCTGAGCCATATGTAAAAAAACGCTAAAAATAATAGAAGCGTATATATTACGATATTGTTTTTTTCTGTACAAGACTCCAAGAGTTACTCGAGGCAGAGGACTACAGAATAAGAAGTACAGTTTATGGTGATATCTGGTAAAGTAACGGTTAACCCTTATTTGAGAAAGCACACACACACACACACACACATATATATATATATATATATATATAGAGAGAGAGAGAGAGTGAGAGAGAGAGAGAGAGGGAGAGAAAGAGGGAGAAAGAAAGAGAGAGAGTGAAACTTGAGAGAAAGAGAGGGAGTTTCATGGAAGGAAGCAAAAACTATATGGGATTTTGTATATGCTTGTGTCTTCTCTTCATCCCAGACCATCCAGCCCGCTTCCTGACCCCCCAGTGTATATCGTTGTGTTGTCTCGTCCTAAAACGCTAAGCAGCGATCTGAGTAGCAATAACCGCCTGACCGGCCAAAACCATAAAAAGCAAGAAAACACAAGGAAAAAAAAGGGGGAAAAAAAAGAACCATTTCTGGACTTACCTGTCAATATATGTGTACTGCCGATAAACAAGGACACAAGTTTATTGTCATGCTTTTCCCACGGTCATCAATTGATATCGATCCTGGCATCACGAACCGGATGAACATTGACTACCATTTTGTTTGAGAGAGTATTTCAAACAACACCGTTTTTGCCTCTTTTTTTACGTTTCCTTTCTTTTTTTATATTATTTTGACGTTTTTGCTTTTTTGGTTTTCTTTTGCATTGTTTCATTTTCTACTTTACTTTGTAAATGTTAATGCTGCCATGCTTTTAACAAAGATTTCATAGTAAAATAATAGTTTGATTTATAACTTCTTTTACTCTCACAGTAGCACTGTCTCCATTAATACTACTCAGACTACAGCTATTACCATAGTCGAGTGGCTGCTGTAAAGCGATGGTCAATAAGTCTCTGCTAAGTTTACTCGTTTCTCCATTATTGGGTTCTCCTACTGCATTGACCCTAACAAGAGACTTGTGAAAAGTTCCCGGTCCAACTAAGATGCACTTCTGAAAAAATATGATACTTGAATATTTGGCTATATTTTGATCTGTGGTTGCACGACCAACAGGGAATCAATTTGATTTTTATGGAGCAATTCGAAAATGAGTTATTAACAATGATATGCTTTCTAGTGAATCTGTGTGCGTATGAGAGTGCGTACGAATTAATACATATAGTGCATGTACAGGTTGCGATGGATAAATTGTGCCTATTTTATATTTTTAATTTTGCGCATGCGCACTGTTTCTTTATTTATTTTGTCGACTGCACAATATATAGTAGGTTCATTTGAGTATCGTTTGTGAGAAAAAGAACACCATAACTCAATTCACACCGTTAAAAATTTGGAGACCGCATAACTGCTTGGCATTCGCGCCGGAAGCTCAAATACGAACATTTTAGAGTTTTTGGGTGTTAATCCGAGGACAGTGCAGAGGATTCCTAAAGAAGTTGATGAGTCTAATGGTAATTACGAAACTATGGCAGCTCGGAAGTTTCGCTCTGACCGTTCTGATAAGAAGGGAGCTCTCGAATTTGTTGGTGAGCGCCATGCCACACAGGCAGGAGAACCCAGTCATGGCCGTCAGCCAATTTCTGCGACCACATCACCACTTACATCTGACCACCAAATTTCCCAGACTGCACCTCACTTGATTATTATGTGTGGGACAGAGTTGAGCGAGAGACCAACAAAACTCCTTGTAACACCAAAGATGAACTCAAGGCAAGGATTATGGCAGCATTCACCAACTTTTATAAGGAGACAAGAAGAGTTTGAAGAATATTCCAAAGTCGTCTGGAGGCTGTGGTTGAAGCCATTGACAATTTTATTGAATAAATTTACTCTTTAGTATTTCAAGATAATTTTGTGTAATTTTGGTAAATTTATCTGTTCAAATGAGATGTCAGTGTTATTTTCATTTTTGCGTAAATTTGACGACAATTTATCCATCGCATCCTGTATATTTATATTAGTAACACAATATTTTTTATAAATATTGTAAAATCTTAAAATTAAATGATTATACTATTGCATATATGCAGTCTAAAGTTCTTAAGGAAAGTTAAGTTAATGGCTTTTTAGGCTTTTCTTCTTTCTTTCTTTCTTTCTTACTTGCTTGCTTGCTTACTTTGTTTTTTGCGTTATATAGTTTTTTTCTCTATTCTATTTCATACCAGTGCGTAAATTTGGGGGCCTTTTCCGAAGATCTAATCTAATCCAATTTAATTTAATCTGTCTGTTTATCTATCTTTCTTTCTTTCTTTTTTCTTTCTTTCTTTTCGCTTCATATTGCATTTGGACGGACTCCTCAAAGATGAATAAGAGACTCAAGGCCACAGGGTTATGGTTCTACAGAAGGATACTGAGGATATCATGGACCGTGCGTGTGAGCAACAATGAGGATTTGGAGGGGATGCAAACAAGGAGGAAGCTTATACTTAACATCATTAAGAGGCAGCTGAAATTTCTAGGACACATGAGAAAAGGATGGCTTGGAGAACCTGATACTCACAGGGTGAATAGAGGGAAAGAGCAACAAGGGAAAGCAACATATGACACAAAGGGATTGGGAGCTACATGGGATAGGAGAAGTGGAGAGCCATGATCACCTACGTCCTAAAGGGACATGGTACATAAAAACAAAGAAGTTGTGCTTTATGATTTCCGAAATTTGAGAAGACGAAGACTTAGCACTTATACTTAACATCAGGAAGAGGCAGCTGAAATTTCTGGGACGCGTAATGAGAAAGGAGGGTTTGGAGAATCTGATACTCACAGGTCGAATAGAGGGAAAAAGAGACAAGGGAAAACAACGCATGACATACGTAGCGGGCTTCACCAAGTGGATGAGAGAACATGGTCTTGGAGAGGTGGCAAAGGGGCGAAACTTATTGAGAGCTCCAAGGGATAGTGGGAGGTGGAGAGCCATGATCGCCTACGCCCTGAAAGGACATGTCACACAAAAAGAAAGATATGTAAATACATTTGTACATAAAAGATGGTGTACATCAGTGGACACGTTTTATATCAACTCTTCCGTCGCCCAGGCGTTTATTCATGTCTGTTAATATTCGACCATCCGTAACTTAACTTGCGTATTAAGGGCAGACATTAACGACCATCGATATTAACGAACGAGATATCAAGGAGACTCAAAAAAAAAAAAACATTTAAAAGATTAGAATATGGCGGCCTTTGTAGATACATAGCATTTATTCACCTGTGCAGGTGACACGAAGATTTGTATGGTACGTTGAAGACAAGTATATAAAGTGGGTTAGACAAAGTTTCCCATCGTCAAATTTTGTATGGTATTAGGGAAATGTTAGAAGTGTCCCTACGTGTTTATATTGCCTTTCTTTATACTAATATTCACGCAATGCTCAAGAGCCACCCAAGGTGGAGAGTTACTGCTAAAAGGGTTATGATTAATGAGGCATGATATGTGGAAGAGGATGTTACAGGAAATAAAGGTTATGAATCTAATGACGTAACGGGTGACCTTTGACTTAAACAGACCGAACGATTGTTTGAGTTGATATTAATTTGGTGAGAATCACGTTAGGACATAAACTACATATTCAACACTGTCTGTTTGCTCTTCATTATTTAATCGGGAGAAAAAAGTGCAACATAAGTTAAACAATAGCTTGTTGAAGCTTACAGTAAAAATGCAGTAGGTGCAAGCATGTTTTGGGAATGGTTCGCAGAGTTTGAGTAATGTTGTTTTTTTGTTTGGCGGCATATCAACTCCTTATGGGTCATTTAATGCCGAAATAAAATTTTCTTAGGAATTTTAAATTTTTTTACAAAAAAAAATTGTATTTTTTTTCAAAAATATATTTGGACAAAAAAAATATATTGCTGGAAATTTTTTTCAGAACTTAAACTTTTTACAAAAATTAGCTGGTAATATGTTTTTTGTTTTGTTTTTTTTTAAATTTGTTAAAACTGCTGAAAATTTTTTTTTTAAAAAAATATATTGCTTAATTTTTTTTGTTTTTTTCAGTAATTTTTTTAAAATTTTATTTTAATTTTTTTTCCAAAAATTTTTGGAAATTTTTTTTTTTTCAAACTTATATTGAATTTTTTTTTTTTAAATATACTGGTAATTTTTTTTTAAATTTTTTTAAAATATATTGCTGGTAATTTTTTTCAAAAATTTTATTGGTAATTTTTTAAATATATTGGTAATTTTTTTTTTTAAATATATTGTTGGTAATTTTTTTTTTTTACATATATTGCTGGTAATTTTTTTTTTAAAATATATAAATTGGTAATTTTTTTTCAAAATATATTACTGGTAATTTTTTTTAAATATATTGCTGGTAATATTTTTTTTTTTTTTCAAAAATATATTGCTGGTCTGGTAATTTTTTTTTCAGAACTTATATTGCTGGTAATTTTTTTTTTAAATATATTTCTGGTAATTTTTATTTTTTTAAATATATTGCTGGTAATTTTTTTTTTCAAAAATATATTACTGGTAATTTTTTTTTTTTTCAAAAATATATTGCTGGTAATTTTTTTTTTTTTCAGAACTTATATTGCTGGTATTTTTTTTTTTTTTTCAAAAATATATTACTGGTATTTTTTTTCAAAAATATATTGCTGGTATTTTTTTTTTTTTTTAATATATTGCTGGTAATTTTTTTTTTTCAAAAATATATTTTTTTCCTATGAAAATGTACTGCAGGTATTTTACTATAAAAATGTATATGGGTATTAACTATTTACCCATAGCCGGGATCATCACAAGTGCTACCACCTTGGATTTGACTGAACCTGGAAACAACAGCAATTAAGAGGTGGTTCCACGCTCCTCAAAACCTCCTGATCAGAGAGAGGCCTTGCTACCGGATGTAGTTTATCGTCATATCGAGGACAGATAGCTTTTGAAGTGAGACTTGAAGCTGTTAACGTTGTAATGTCTAGGGAAGCATTTACGACGGAAGAACGTTGTGAAAACCATAAAAAAGCAAAGCAAATAGTAAAGCCTGATGAATTGTAAAACCTTTGAAGTGTATCATCGTGCGTGTAAAATAAAAGTTTAACGTTTAGCATTAAGAAGAAAAAAATCTCGTGAATACTCAACAGGGAGAGAGAAAAAAAAAGGGAAAAATCTGCATCATGGGGCGGTGACTTTTCATTGGTTCGTGAATTGACTAATCAGCAACTAGCAGAACATGAGATATTCCGATGAAGAAAATTGAGTTTCTTCATCCAAACTTCTTAAGTTAGAATTTTTTGCGTGGTAGCGAACATAAACGTCTGCAAGATGTTAAGTTGTGAGTTTCTCTCACTCACTACACACTCTCCATCACCGATAAGTAGTCGACAAATTTCCCTACTGGGAACGGTAAAAGAAACTAATACTGGCCATATGCGTTGTGTTATTCATTGCTATAGGAAAACCTTTCTCCTGGTGAAGAAGACGGTTAACGCGATGAACATTCTGGAACAGCGACCATGACGGGCCAAACACCAGTTCGAACAAAATATAATATGATGTCACAGAGGAAAGAAATGCATCAGTTACCGCTATGAGACACAGTTATATAAGCTGGTTAAGCGACTTAAATTAGGAGATTGTTGTAAGTTCAATCCCTGGAATTGATAATGCTTAAAGGTTATAAGTTCTAGTTCAGTGAAAGAGAGATATATAACATACCAAGGAAAAATTAACTAGAAATATTCACACTAGTTACAAGCGGACTGTTATCCTCATCTTTGTTGTTATTATCACAACGTTTCGGCCATTGTGCTCTCCGTCCCTCATCAGGTGTATGTTGTTTCGGGTAAACTAGAAGGAAATAACAGATCAGCAGTGAAAACAATAAAATACTTATATACTTATAAATACTTATATACTTAGACATAGACAGCGGAAAGAGAACAGTCTACCCCGTAGATTAAATAAAGTGTTCAGTTCAGTATCCCCTGTAGGTTATTCGGATGAAGGGGTCTAAAGATCGGAGGAGACAACGAACGAAACTTTAGGATAATAACAACAAAGATGATGACAATAGACCGCATGTAGATAATAACTTCTCATGTCAGAAATTCAAATAGAAAGATTAATATAAAAGACTTAATAAAAGATGGAGAGTGACATGAGTTCAATCCTTGATTTGGGTAGTATATACTCTGTGGAAACAGGACAATAAATAACCATAGAATATTAAATAAAATAAAACAAAAACGGAGGGGGGTTCCACGACATGGAAAGTGAAACAAGAACCAACGACTTTTGTCGATGAAGTAAAACCAGAACAGAAAAAACTTTTCTGCCTGGCGTCAGCGTAGATGATTGTAGACTCCAGGCTTCACTTTTTCCACCGACTTGAAGTGGGGCGACTATATCGAATCAATAGCTTCATTTACTGATGGGTTACTATGTCGTACGAGAATGTTTTTCGCGTTAGAATCCATCTTGTATACCTAGAAATCTACCATTCGTCCATGCATTGAATACTGTTGCCATATATACAGAGTGCGATGGGTAAATTATCGCTATTTTATCTTTTCGATTTCGCGCATGCGCGTTATTTGTTTTTGATTTTGTTGAGCGCACAGTATAGTAGGGTCAGTTGGGCACCGTCTGGGAGAAAAAAATAAAAAGCACTATGACGGAATTCCCTCCGACAGAAATTTGGAAAGGGCATGACTGCTTGGCATTCGCGCCGGAAGCTTCAATACGAGCATTTCAGAGTGTTTGTGTTTCAATCTGAGGACAGTGCAGAGGATTTGAAAATGGATGAATCTAATAGAGATTAGGAAGGTATTTCGAGTGATCACTAGTGATGGCGACATTATGCCTCCATTCATCTTCCCGCAGGATCTCAGACTCAATACGGTGGCCTACATGAAGGGTCTTGAGTGGGTATTATTGCCCTGGGTCAAGAGGGTGGTTGTTGGAATTCTTTATGTCTGGCAACAAGATCTCCTCACCATGCCATAGAAGCAGGAGAACCCTGTCGGACATTTTTTTCGGCTACATCAACCCTTTACATCTGGCCTTGAATATTATGTGTTGGGCGCAGTCGATCAAGACGCCAACTAAACTCCTTGTAACACCAAAGATGAATTAAAGGCAAGGGTAAAGGAAGTATTCCCCAACTTTAACAAGGAGACTGTCCAGAAGAGTTGCAGGTGATTCCGAAGTCATCTGAAGGCCGTGGTAGAAACCAATGACGATTTTATTGAATAAATGTATTCTTTCTTATTTTTGTTAAATTTTGGTAAATATATCTGTTAAAATGAGATGCCAGTGTTATTTTCCTTTTTGCGTCATTTAGACGACAATTTATCCATTGCAACCTGTAGTCTGGTGCTCCTGCTTTGCATCTCGAGATTCTTGACAAAATCCAAAGAAAGATCTGCAATGTAATCGATCCTTACCTGGCATCTCGACTTCAGTCACTTTCTCACCGACGTGACGTGGCTTCCCTCTGTCTTTTCTACAAATATTTTCATGGCAACTGGTCTTACGGGATTTTTCCACACCTGGTGCCCGCAAAAAGATGAATTTAAACATGCTACTAAATTGGCAACTAGGCCCCACCGTTTAAAAAAAAATTGTTAAAATAGTTAAATATAACTGCCACTTCTACTCCAAAATTTTATTTTCTCGCATCTCTCACCTGTGGAACACGCTTCCGTTTCCTTGCTTCCCTGATAAATACAAAATTTCAAAAATTTAAATGCATCGTTAATCGCCATCTTCTTTTTGAATCCTGTTCATCGTTTTATTTTCCTTTTCGTCAACCCTCGTTTATACCCAGTTTTTTTTCTCTCACTTTCCTTCCCTGTAACCTTGTTTACTAGTGGAATTCCATTAATTGGGGTGAAATTTTTTTTTTTAAAGAGGATGTCGAGGAAAATTCTTATATAATATTTATTTGAAAAACCATTGGACTAACAAATTCATCTTGGGTTGTTCGAAAAAACCCATATCTGCTTATATTTTGAGATGAGTTATATGTTTGGAACATTTAAAAAGGATATTATTCTAATGATTCATTTATCATTTATCGCCATATTTATTTGATTCAATATTTCAGTGATCTGTCTATATTCCTCAAAGATGAGGTATTATGTACGTTGTTTAGCATTATCGGATTTGTTTTCATCTTTATCGCCATATTTATTACAGCGTTTCAGCCTTTCATTATATGTCTATATTCCTGAGAAAGGGATTATGTAAATTATTTACATTTTCGGTCTATTGTCCTTAACTTTTATAAATATTTATTACAACGTTTAGTTAGTTTTCAGTATCTCTATATTTTGGAGAGAAGGTATTACCATTATTTACATTATTGGACTATTGTCCTTATTTTTGTAATCGTCATATTTATTATAACGTTTCGGCCGTTGTACGCTCCTTCCTTCTTCAGGTGGTTTGAATGTCGAACTGTTGGGCAAATTTCGCTCACTGGGGTAGACTGTTGAAGTTCCACTTCATCATGTTTAATGGATGTCAGTTATCAGTTATCTCCTTTAAATCCCCCTGAAAATTTCCACTGCCTTGTCCCGGGTATTATTGAATACCAACCTTTGTTTCGGTCTTGTCACTGAATAAAACTAACGTTTTTAACACTATAATGTGCCATGTGTCCTTTTTACAGTGGCCGTTTCTTTCTAAGAGAAATTAACAAGGATTAACATTTCTCTACCTTTCCGTTCATACCTTTTTTTTCATCATCCAGATTGAAATGTCTATTTCTGAATGTTAAATTTTCTAGATCTGGGTTGGTATTTGATGCGATTATTTTTCCTCAAGGGATTGAAAAAAAAACTATGAATCAAAAAAATGATCAATATATATATATATATATATATATAAATATATTATATATATTTATATTATATATATAATATATTTTCATTTTATTATTGTTTACTTTATCAAAATGTCTTAAATTACACTTTTTCCACATAAAATTTCTTACTTGGTTAAAAAGAGTTGGAAACCACTGATCTTTCCAAGTAACAGGGCAGAAAATGTGATACTGAAAACAGAATAGACATAATTTGAATAGTGAAAGTAACTGGCGAGGAAAAGTTAACATAGCTTAATCGTCGAGGTTATCAATATCGTATCTGGGCGGGTATCTATCCTAAATCCGTCCCACTTGACTCCTAATTTTGGAAAAACTCATATATATAAAGATATATTGTTTATAAATAAAAACGACGGTTTAACCTGTTTAAAACATTCAACATAGACCAACAGAACCATGAATTTAGGAAAAATGCAACAAATCGGCCTTCTTGTCGTAGGAACATGCGACGGGTCGGGGGCACAATGAGACTTTGAGTATAAAACCGTCAACTTTATAGATTATCTGTGACATGATGTCAGAAGAACCCGACTCATAATATATATATATATATATATATATGTGAATCCTGCTCACTCTTTTTTTAAGGAATCGGTCTGGACTTGAAATATTTCCGTCAACTTACCATTTGAAATGGAATATTTCCTTGAGTTTCTAAATTATAAAGTTATTATTGACTCTTCCTAATATTGTCATAGGGATTAAAAAAGGGAAATAATATTTTTTTTTACACTTTTTATTCCTTTAAAAATTGTCAAAATTTTATTTTTATAATTTTTTATCGAAATGCATCAGAAACAAAACATCAAAAATACCGGTATATTTGAAAGAAACCGGTCATATATATATAGAATATATAGACGATATGTTATATATAAATCTCGAACTTCGCCAGTTGTGAAACATGAAGATTCAACTGTTCCGTCCCAAATATAACTGATATTCATTTTTAGTGTAATTTTATCATTATACAGAAGGAATAAAGATATATTTTAGCAAAAATCCCAAAGCAAACTGATTCAAATCTGCTTGCATCCTGCTCAGAAATCCTAAAGACAGAATATCCTGAATTGCCTCAAAAGCATTCATGAAAATCTCGATTCCATTTCCAATATCATATGTTTATGAAACGGGGTTTTTGCACTGAGAAAAAAATAAAACAATATTCGAAGTTTTATTTTCATATAAGGAATTTTGTAATTCAGTATCATTGTCTCCCTTCACGCCCAATTGAAACGTCAAGTTTCAAAAGACTTAAGTTCAGGGATGGGTTATATTTGATCCGATAATAATTAAATAGGAGTTGATTCCAGGAAACTTCAATTTAGTAGAGTATGATCAAAAGAGAAAATTAGAATCGAAACATAAAAAAAATGATTAATTAACTTTTCAAAAAATTCATATTTTTAAATTGTTCCCATTTTATTAAATTCTCTTTAACGAAATTGTTATTAAATTAATAAAAGAAAATTTCCAAAAAATTTCGCTGAAAAAATGGATCCAATGGTACAAAAAAAGAAAAAAGAAAACTGATCAAAAGATCTCGAACTGCACCAAATGTAAACGTCTAAATTCAAACTGTTCCTCCGATAAATGTGCAATTTTAGTATAATCTGATAATTATACCGGAGAAAGGATTTAGATATTTTTTTAAAGTAATCCCAATTCAAACTGATTCATCATTTCGCATTCCGGAATAAAGTCAAAAATGAATATCCTGAAATCGGAAAAAAGCACTGAAAAATCTCTATTTTCCAACATTATATCTTATGAGACTGTTAAATGCACTGACAAAAAAAAAAACAAAAATTAGTTATTTAAATAAGGAAAACACATTGAGTAAAAAAAAAATTTAATCTTTAACACCCCAGATTAAAACGTCTAGTTGAGAAAAGAAATGAAATTCAATTTGGTGGGTTGATATTAATCATTTTAATGTCACAGGAGCTGATCCAGATGAAAAAAGGGTGTGGTCAGGTTTAAACCGATAGTTGAAAGATTATATTTTTATATTTAGGGTTTTAATAAATTGCAGTTTTTTTATTCCTTTTTTTATCGAAAATAAAATGAAATTTTGATCCTAATTGACATTGGCGGTTTTGGAATGGTTGTTCGCCATCAACCCGGTCACAATTATAAATAATTCTCTCAATCACTGCTCTAATAAACGGGAAAATATTCGGATATTTTTTTCTCACTGTTTTGAAAAAATTATCACGTTTTTTTGAAAATACATTTTATCAAATAAGGATCTGAATCAATTTCAGTTTCTTTTTTTTTAAAATTAACTTTCTAGATCAATTCAAATATTTTTTATTAATTATGGTCAGGAGTTCTCTCCTGAGATGAAATATTTATGCATACCATAATAAAAATTTTGCAATTCAGTTTTTTTTTGACATTGTCTATACATCGTCTATGAATCGAATTAAAAATATAAACGACGGTCATTATTTAATTACTGGGTCGCAATTTTTTTTTTTTTTTAAATAGATATAAGTCGAAAATTTCTTATTAAATTTGTCAAAATTAATTTTTTTTTCTTATTGAAATGAATTTTTTTCCTTCTGAAAAAATTATTGGCACAAATTTAGGTCTGAAATATTTAAAAAACGTTTTAAAAAATCTTCATTTTTTTTTGATGACTTTTTAAAGTGAAGAAGAGGAAACATGATAACATAAGAAAAAGAAATAATGGAATATAATAATCAAACGCAGCCAAAACCTCACTGAAGAATTTTTTTATATGTATAAGGAATTATATTTTAAATTTTATTTCAATTACAAAAACCAAAAAAAAAAAAAATATTAAAAAAACTATTTTTTTATTTTTTTTCATTTGGATATTTCTAAAATTAAATAAAATTATTAAGATTATGGAGAAATTACTATATTAAAATTTTTAAGGTTACTGAATAACAAAAATTAGATAGGATATTTTTCTTCTTTTTCTTCAATTGTCTTTACTACATTTATTCTGAATCTTTTTTTTTTTATAAGCCGAATATTCATTTAAAACATTCATCAAATGGACCTATTTCTGATTCATGAAACCATGGTGGTCATAAAAAATGCTATTATAATGTTTTATTTTAATTTTGTCTGAAAAAATTTTTTTTCAAATCAGATTAATTATATTTTAAATAGTTATACAGACGGAAAAAAGGGAAAAAAATTTTTCAAAATTTATGGGATCATTTGGAATGTTTTTAATAAAACTATCAAATTTCGATAAAAAAGACGAATAAAAATCAATTTGAAATCAAAATGGTTTGAAGAAAAAAAAATGATTTTTTCAGTCAATTTAAAGAAAGTTTTGAAATCCAACAATACCAATTTTAAAATAAATATTAAATTTAATAAATTATCTAAAAATGGAAACTTTTTTTAAGACTAAAACCCGCTCAAGTTTTCATGAAACAATGTTTTATTTTTAAAAATGCTGAATCGTTTTTTATTAGATATAAGATATTTATGATTTAAAAATATTTATCAGGTCATCCCATAAGTTCTGTCCGAATTTTAACTTTTTGTTAAAATGAACAAATTTTAAAGAGTATTTTATAATGTCTAATGGAGCTGAACATTATTTTTTATGTTTAGATGCATTTAAACTGATCAAATTTTATTTCAGAGAACAATAAAATTAAATTTTGTTTGATTAAAACCCTGCTAACATGGAAGTACCCAAGAATCATTTGAGGCACATAATGCTTTATGAGTTCAAGAAAGGAAACTCAGCAGCCGAAGCGGCTAGAAACATTCACTCAGTTTATGGAGAGGAATGTGTGAATGAAAGAACTTGCAGAAGATGGTTTGCAAAATTCAGAGGTGGAGATTTCACCCTTGAAGATGAAGATCGAACCGGACGTCCAGTTGAGTTTGATGAAAAGCTTCTTGAAGCAGCCCTTGAAGAAAATCCTGCTTTATCAGTTGAGGAATTGGCAGTGGTTCTCAGTTCAAACCATACAACTGTTCATCGTCATCTTCAACAACTTGGAAAAGTTCCTAAACTTGGAAAATGGGTGCCTCATGAATTGTCTGAAAACAACCTCAAATCCTGAGTTGACATCTGCTCTTCTCTCCATTCTCGCCAACTTGTTTTTCCTTTTTTTTGGATAGACTTGTGACTGGCGACGAAAAATGGATCTTTTATCGAAATGTTAAGCGTCGTAGACAGTGGCTTGGTAAAGGGAAGGACCCCAGCCACAGCCGAGAAGGGAACTTCATGGGCAAAAGGTTCTTCTTTCAATCTGGTGGGATCGCCAAGGAATAATCCACTTTGAATTCTTACCACCTAATGCAACAATTAATGCTCAAATATACTGTCAGCAATTAGAGCGTTTGAACCAAGCTTTGAGGAAAAAAAGACCTGCTCTAGTGAATCAAAAAGAGGTGATGTTTCATCAGGACAATGCATCGATCCCACACAGCAAGAATCACGTCACAAAAGATCGAAGAACTTGGTTGGGAGAAAATTCCTCATCCACCTTATTCTCCCGATCTTGCTCCTTCAGACTACCATTTGTTTCGTAGCTTACAGAATCATTTGGAAGAAACAGCTTTTGTAACACAGGAAGAGGTTAAAACTGGCATTTGTGAGTTCTTCGAATCAAAGCCAAAAGAATTTTACAGTAATGGAATTAGTAAGCTTGTTAATAGATGGAAGGAAGTCATAGATAATCAGGGAAAATACATTGTTGATTGAATCTGTAATTAAATGTAACATTTGGTCACTTGTTTTCTTTATTCAAAATTTATAACTTAATTTTCGTGGGGAAAAAAAGGCGAGAGTTATTTTAGATGGTAAGAAGCTATCACGAAAAGACACTGAGCGATGATATTTTTTCTAACAAAGAAAAGTGGTAAAGATTTTATTTTCATTTGCGAAAAGAAAAAGTATCCTTTTTCTCACGCAGAAGATAGGAGATTCGTAAGATGCCGGATCTGTCGAATTAATTTATGTTACGGCGCGGCGAAGGAAGATAGCAACCTGTCCATGGCATTAATAAAAATTTCAAATTGGTCAAGTGGCCTACGAAACAGAAGCTGGGAGATAATGATAATTAGGTCACGCGCTGACCGAGAAAACCAATTGTGAGGCCACCAAGAGAGAACGGGACAAGAATGAACCATTAACTATCCGTCGGAGATAACATTTGTTTTAAAAAAAAACACCAGTTTTATTGTCCAAACCTGGACATGATAAAAGTTTGTATCGGAAGAGATAATTAGCGACAGGATGTAAATACATCCAGTTAAACCAACCACTTGACGCTGGCGAAAATCTCGATTGATAAAGTCTAGATGACATTCGGTTAATATAGAGATTAGGGACCACACCGCGAGTCGTGTGAAGTCTGCTCGTGGAAGAGAAAGAAAAAGAAAAAAAAAAGGAAAGAAGATAATTTTTTTTCCAATGAGCAATAATAGCAAACACACATGCTGCTGAGCGTTCATTGGATGAAGGGTGGCGTGAGCGGTAGGCGAAGGTAATCTATGAAGAAGGAGGGGAGGCCTGTTGACGCTCCCTGAAGGGAGTGTGGGATGCCACTGTGAGAGAGAAGGGGACTTTTTGACGCCCTCTGAGGGGGATGAATGTGAGATACAAATATGAGAAAGGAAGAATTTGGGAGGACGATTCCTTTAAAGAAAAGTAGAAAGTAATGGACTTCCAAAAAAAAGTAATAAAATTTTTCCTATCCGAGAACAAAGAAAATGCTTATTGTGGATTTAGAATTATCAAGGAACCTCAAACCCTGAGAAGCCCACCCCGGTTTTGGTCGGTGTCCATATAAGCAGAGTCGCAGGAGTGGACGGCAGTTGGTGTTGAGAAGACAGGCAAGAAGTTGAGTTGAGTTGACAGTTAAGTTGGAGAGAGAGACGCAGAGTTGAGCTGTGAGCTCTGAGACTCGCCTCGCAGAAAGCTGACTGGAGATCCACGCATTCTCGACTTCAACTTCTAACCAAAAACAATTTAATTTTGAAGAACGACTTAGACTCACACCACCAAATCAATTTTTACGAATATCACCTGAAGATACACCAAAAAACCAGTTTCTTAAAAAAAAACAACTTAAGATGTTACGACTCGCCTAACAAACACAAAGTGTCACGAATCCATATTAGCGGTTTGGGAGAAAGACGCAGTCCTGTATTCAGCAACCAGATATAAAATATTGTTATTCTTTTTTAACACATTTGAACTTTTCGAGTTGTTACTTTATTTACTTTTACATATACCTATTACCCTTGTTCGGACTCGACTTGCATTACGGCCCGGCGACTGACTGATTTCGTCTACCTAAGATCAAATCACAACGTCGGTAGGTTAGACTAGAAATCAAAACAGTTACTTCGGTAACCAGACGTTGGAGGCGAGCTGGGAACGACAAGGCGTATATCTACAGAAAAAAATGTCAATATATATACAGAATACACACTAAAAAAAGAACATACCTACAAGTAAATCGGAATATATTTTCATATACTAGTAAATACACAATCGAATGGTGTTCAAAATTTGTTATGGGCTCACAAAGGGGTGAAACCCAGGTTCACAAACTCAAATCAATCCAACTTTTCTTTTTTTATTGAATTTTTCCCAGATATCAGTTTGTGTAATATATTTTTTTATCTACAAATTATATTATGTTCTTTTTAAATCGCCAGAGTTATAGATATAGGTATAAAAATAAAATAATATATATATTAGGTTGGTGCAAAAATAATGACATAATAATGTCGTTTTTGACCAAAAAAAATACTCAAAAAACGACATTATTACGTCATTATTTTTGCACCAACCTAATTTATATATATATATATATATATATATATATATATATATATATATATATATGTATGTATATATATCGGATGTGATGTGGGTTCGATGTAATGTATGATCCCAGCTAGCCTAAGCCAAGCACGTTTGACAATGTTGATTTTTTTTGTGTCAGAGACTCTAGACGGAGATGACATCCGTCCCTACCAAGAGGCATCTGCCCAGCGCGTTACCTTAATGGCTCATTTCTCTCTCCGCCCTTCAATGGTAAGGCACAACCACCTAACACCAGTCCTTCCTATTGACTCGTCGCATTTAAACCAAGACCCAATCGGATCACTTCCGTATAAATCGGTGCGCTCCAAAGGCAACGATGGCGTGAAGACCTAAGATTTGAGCCTCAATGGAAGTATATGAACGGTAAATATGTCGAGATACATTTAGATATCTACCAATAGTCTGTGCATTGAATACTGTTACCATATCTGGTCCGGTGCTTCTCTTGTACATCTCGAGATTCTTGACAAAATCCAATGAAGGGTCTGTAATGTAATCGATCCTGACCAGGCACGTCGAATACGGTCATCATCTCACTGACGTGACGCTGCTTCACTCTTTTCTAGTCAATTCTTCTGATGAGCTTTTTTTTTTCTCTGATGACCCGACTATATGAATCTTGCTACTGGATTGGCAACTAGGTCTCACCGTTTGACTGTTAAACTAGGTAGATGCAACCGCCACTTTTACTCTAACAGTTCCATTTTTCGCACTTCCCATTTGTGAAACTCCCTTCCGCTTTCTTGCATCCCTGAAACCTATAATCTTCAAAATTTAATTGCAACGTCAACAGCCATCTTCTTTCTCCTTGAAGCCTGTATTTTTTTTCTCAGTCTTCCCCGTTCTCTGGCGCCCATTAAACATGGCACTTGGAACTAGAACAGTCTACCCCAGTGAGCGAAATAAAGGGTTCAGATGGACATTCCAACCACCTGAAGAAGGCTGGAGAGTACAACGGCCGAAACGTTGTAATAAAATATGGCGACAAAGATGAGGACAATAGTCCGAATAATGTAAATAGTGTAAAAAATATTGTCCTTTAGTTTTCTTGTTTTTTTTTTTTAATATTTAGTAATACATTTCGGTCGTTATATTCTTCGGCCTGAATCGTATATCTTACTTTAAGTATTGATCAAATATTTTTCAGTTGTATATCACTTCCTGAAAATGGTTTTAAATTTTCTCATGTTTTTTTTTTTTTTAAATCTTTCAGTGTTCGAGATACGTGAATTTGCATCTTTTCTATGAATATATTTTCCATTCTTTATCTGAACCCAGCTTACCCGGTGGTCTATTTGCTAACCGTCATCAGGTGTTTATAGCGCGCAGTGAATCGTTTCAAATTGTTTGTAACAATGCCGATTTTTAAGTAGACGCTTTCGAAGCCACGTTCCTTCTTTTTCTTTTTCCTTTTTTTTTTTTTTCTAATAACAAAACCATCTGTTGTGTTTCTTCAGATACGTTAACGCATAATCGATTTTTTTGAAAATTATAAATAGAATTAAATGTCTTTTTTTTGTGCAGATGCCCATAACATGATAGCAAGCTATTGAGGTGCAAGTTTCAGAGAACATCATAAAAATACGTTTATTTATTTTGTACTAGCAATAATACATGGCGTGGGGAGAGCAGAATTCCTTTTGTCCTTTGTTCCGCCGCCATACACAACCATTTCTTTGTTTAAGAAACCTACTGATATCGAGAAAACGTTTTTGCTTTGGTTGTTGTTTGGTTTGTTTTACGGCACATCAACACCTTATGGGTCATTTAATGCCGTAATTTTATTTTCTTGGGAGCATTATTAATTTCTTTTACAAAATATATTGCTGGTAATTTTTATTACTATGAAAATGTATTACCGATATTTTTAATATAAATTTTTTATACTTTCATAGTGTTTTGACACAGTTTGGGAGCTAACTCCGTTATATGCCCATAATAGGGACCCTACCAGGTGCTACTACCCTGGGTCAGGGTGGACCTGGCAATAACAGTAATTAAGAGGCCTTGCTGCTGGATGTTGTCTATCGTCATACCTAGGACGTCGTGAAAAGGAATAGGTGAAATTGTAATTAAATAAACTGGATAAACATGAACATTTTGGTTGTAGTTGATTTCATATACGACCCTATAGTGTCCGCGGGTTTTTTCTTTAACGAAAAAAAAAATGTTTCTCACTTACCTTAAACTCAATCGAATTAAATATGTCAACAGTTCAATAAAATAAATTTAACCCTTTGAAACTTGCGTTCCTGGACTATTTTAACCCTTCTACCTGAGATTCGGAGTCAAAATTTGCCAATAATTGGTATGCAATGTTTCACGGTAGATATAAAATAGTTACAGCTGTTTACCCACCGTTCAACCGGTGGCTGGGTATGACGACATTTTTCTATACCACCGGTAATGCGGTGGTCAGGACTCAAAAGGTTAATAATTTCTTTCACTGAAATTTAATTATTTTCATAATATATTAAGTTATCCGGAAAATAATGTCCGGATTTTAGAATAAATCTTTTTAATTGCGATCTAATATATTTATTGTAATAGGTCCACAAAAATATATGACTCATTCATAATGATTAAAGTAAAGCACCTCTAGGTGGCGTAATGTTTATCAAATTTAACCATTGTTAGAGAACGCATATCTTCTACGAGATTTCTCTAACATTCAGGCCGGTATTTGTAATTAATACTGTTTAATTAAAAAAAAAATTACTCAAATAAATTATATTTATTGAAATATAAACAGAAAATATATTAAATAATTGCCGGACTTAACCCATTTCATAATATGTTGTCAATGTTTACGTTAAGGTACATTTCGTGAGCAGAAATGATTCGTTCGGGAAAGGTCGGCTAAGATTTGTTGTTTAAAATCATTCATTTGGAAATTGCCAACCAGAAGCCTCTCAATAGCTAAATGGTATAGCACGTCAGATAAGAATTACAAATAAAAGGCGTAAAAGCTGTAATCCATGTAGGTACGCGTGTAAAAAAAAACTCAAAATTCATGAGCGTCTGTAAGAAACGGATTTAAAAAAAAAAAAAAAAACGCGTAAGAAATCGAAAAAAATCGGAAATAAACCCAGTTAAATAATGAAGCCCCCCCCCGAATGGTTGTCACCAAGAAACTTCGGAGAAACAACTAAAAGGATTTGATATTTAGAGTTAAGTAGAAAATGAACAATGAAACATAAGGACATAAAGGAACATAAGGATTTTTTTTTTTTTAAAACCTAATTCCTTCACTCTGCCTGAAGAAGGTCACAGAACCGGAAATTAGTGTAAAAAAATATGAGAAATAAAATACAATATATATTTTTAAAGAATACATTTTTTTCTCATTGGAACAACTATAACTTTTTATATATATATATATATATATATATATATATATATATATATATATATATATATAATATTTTTGTTTAAAAATATGATTCCTTGAAGGAATCATATTTTTAAAGAAAAAAAAATATTATAATATATAGCTCTAAATAAGCTCTACTTCTGTATGGAGCATTGTCTTCTTAAAAATAAAAAACAAAAATACTAAGGAACTCCGGATTATGCACCCAACGTGTTCTTTTCTATTTTCTGCATACCTGCTTACTTTATATATATATATATATATATATATATATATATATATATATATATATTATTAATAGCCTTCACCACTTGAAACAAATCATTGTGTTGGTTTTCTGACAACTACATCTAATTAGTTCCAACATCAACTTCATCTTGGCACTTGGAATGTACGAACTCTCCAGGACAACAACTCAGCACCAGAAAGAAAAACAGCTCTGGTCACATTGGAGCTAAAGAAGTACAACATTGATATAGCTGCACTGAGAAGTAACCATAAGTCGACTACATAAAACGAGAAAGCAAAATAAGACATCTAATAGTGTTCCTACTGCACTTGGATGCGATACCTTCTCCTGTACTGATTGTGGCCTTTTGTGCAATTCTCGAGCCGGTCTCAAAAGTCATGCCCGTCATAGGCATGCAGATAATTAATTCGTGGACGTCGGAACCTCGTACGTCGAACTCGACGGGAGAATCCATCATATTAAATAAAATTTCCAGTGGCCAACTATGACTAATAGTCTCATAAGTATTCTTGCAATCATCAGGCGATCGGCAACAGTTACATGTGAAGATGAGCACTTTATACCTTGTGGACAATTCCATGATGGTAAAAATAGCTGATGCGTGCTTATCATGCACACACCAACTAGGTACCTCCCTTTTTTCGCGAATAGCATGATGAAAAAAAGCCCAAAACTCAATAAAAACAAAGTTTTATCGTCAAAATGTTTATGTTATTATTAAAAGGAAAGACCAATGTATTTTTATTATTTTAAAAAAAATTTACTCCTTTCTAGCACGTTCGAAATTTTGGTTAAAAATCTTGCTTTGTTTACGTCAGCGATCAACGTAATAATTATGATTAGTTTTTTTTTTTTTTGCGCTTTTATACGGTGAAAAAAAACATTGATTTGGAAATTCTTGCAAAAATCAAATATTTTCCCTAATTTAATCAAACTTTCAAGACATATTCAGAAATGAATGAAATTATTTTGGAAATTTGATTTTAGAAAATCTTGGTAAAAATATTTTTTTTTACATATATTACCACCCACTTACTTAATTTCATAAAATTTCATGAAATTTCGAGAAATTCAATTTTTAGGCGGTATTTTTTTTAGTTAAAAGCAGAAGTCCTTGGAGAATATAAATCAACAATGTTTATTTTGTTTTTTTTAAATAGTTACCTATTCACCGAAAATCTGCTCTGAATCGTAAAATAAAAAAAATGCAATAAAACTATGACATTATTTAATTAGAAACGTTTTAATTGCTTTTATAAATAAGACTTATTAGGGACACTATTGTCTTAAGAAATTTTTTCCGGTGAATAATTAATTTTTACAAGAATTATTTTCTTCTTTTTTTTTTTTTTTAATTTTAACTAAATAATTTATAATATTAAAAATTGCTTAAAATTCTGCATTATTTTAAGATGGCGCTTAGGTGATATTATTAAGCGAAAACTATATTTACGAATCAAAATTTGTAAAGATCTTAACAGTCGTTTGTAACCAATATTTTTTTTTCATTTTTTTCAAATTTAGTCTATAAACGTTCCCAATGTGTAACTATGGTAAGCCATAAATGACATTATCCTTTAAAAGGTCACATTATTTAAGAGCTGCCTGGCGCTCTACAATTCTTTCACTTTCATTATTAAGTTCTGTTTATTCGTTAACGTCTTCGCAAATTATCCCTTCCAAATTTTAAAGTAAGTTTTACATTTTTAATTACTCTTTCATTAAATATATTTATTATATATATATATTTTGTAGTTTGGATCATATTTCAATTAATTCATTTTTTTTGTTTATGTTAGTAAACTTAAGAACCAAGAGACGAACCCTAAATTTCATATATCATCTTCAAACGTCGCTAAAAATCAATAAAATATTAGATAATTGCTGAAAATATGTTAATGTGTAAAAAATACTAGTTAGTTAAAATTAAAAAAAAAATGCGTTCACTTAAATTTCGTAAATTTATGTCAATTCGGGTCGTCCGTACTAAATGTCACCACTTCGGAACTTATCGATACGTCAAGAAAGACAAAAGAAAAACACAATCTGTAGTTAAGGGATGCTTGTATATTTCTTTTTTATGCTATAAGTAAGTAATGTTTGTTTCAAATTAGATTAATTTAACTTTAAATTTGTTAATTTAACTCAAATAACGTGTCACAAATATATACGTTTTTTGGAAGATTTTTCAATCCAATAATTTTGTTTTGTTTACAAATTTCTTAAAAGTGAGAAAATGGCCACTTTTCAGAAGATTTTCTGAAATCGAACAAGTATTTGACATTCCAATCTATATAATTTCGATTTGAAATACGCCAGAATATTTTACTTGCTGGAGATAATAAATTTAATCATTTAGCTTTCAATTAAAGTTAAAATGAAATCTTCAAGAATGCTTTTTTCATTTTTAAAAATTCATTTTAAACCTTAGGTACCGAAAAGTTAGTGGAGGTACCTAAAGTAGACTCACCGAGGCAAATAATAATGTCCACCCGGCCAGGATGAAAAAGTCGTAAATTAACAATTGTTTTGAGGAAAGAAAAACACCAGGAAATGTTCATAGTTGTACGAAAAGAGTGCTCGATGCCTTGCTAACACTAGGACCTCGGCAAAGAAGCTTACTTCTAAAAGCCAAATAGTGCTCAACAACACAGTGTCCTCAAAGTCCCATATAACAACGCATATAATAGGCATAAAATAAGTAACATCTAAGAGGCTCTGCGATAGAGGCAGAGCGGAGAAAATGTGCTCGATTCCATATTGACAGAGCCTTATTATATTTTAAATTTCACACACACACACACACACACACACACACACACACACACACACAGAGGGTTTAACAGCAAAATAATCAAATCAATAACACAATAATCGTCTGGCTATATAGTTATGGGAACAGAGCTTCTGGATACACATACGTCGAATAAGACGTGAGTGTATTATATATATATATGTGTGTGTGAAGAAAAATATACAGAAAAAACAAACAAAAATCTTAGTATGCAATTATGCTGTATTAATGTTAATATAAAGTAAACGTCGGACGTTTCGGTCTATTTTAGACCATCTTCAGGACATTTTCATTAAACATAATAAACATTAGAACATATAAAATTCAACATGAAAAGACGATGGACATAAGAGCACAACTAATCCAAACAGATAACTGAAATTTTTATATATGATCAGCGTTCCGTTTAAATATAATCACGTCGTCGTCACGTGGGCGATGTTGTGAAAACATATTGGAAGATAATTGCATATTAAGATTTTTGTTTGTTTTTTCTGTATATTTATCTTCATACTGTCGGATCTATATCCATATATTTGCTTATATATGTGTGTATGTGTGTGTATGTACTGATTCCTTGTGGTGGAACAGCGTGTGTGTGTGTATGTATGTGCGTATGTGTTCAAATATGTTTACTAATTCCTCGTAGTGAGACATTGTATCTATATAGGGGGAATATACACAGATCTAAGATCTAAGAACACACAAGGGTCATTAAAACATTAAAAGATAAGATACCGATAACTAATTCTTCATTTCCCTCTGACCAATTTCAATTGTCTTATGACCCTTCGAACAGAACTCTTCATAACCATTTCAAGAAAGACATTCGGATTACTAACACAAAAACAGAGAATGTCTCATATCGAGAATATTTAACATTAAAAATCATAAGGAAAAAAATTAATTATTTTTAATAATATGTGGAAATCTCCGCCTTTTACCTGAAGACGGTCGCGAGACCAGAAACCCGTTTAGTAAAATTATGGAAAATAAAGCATAATATATTTTTTTAAAAATCCACATTACAACCAAAAACGTTTGTGGTACCTCTCTTTTTTTTAATATATATATATATATATATATATATATATATATATATATATATATATATATATATATATATATATTCCAGATGTAACAGTAAAATTGTGCAAATCGTGTTATAGCATAACTGCCCGTCCTACAAAATGTTTAATACCTAAAAAACTCAAATAAACTGAGTATCTTTTTTCCAGGTTTTCAGATATGACGTTAGGCATCATGATAGCAGTTATTCAGCTAGAAAAAGAACAGGTTAAAATCGTTTTGTGTCAGCCCCACTATCCTACAAACTGTGCAATGGTGAGAAGGAAAGATCATTCAGGCTTTTAATAATGGTACGAACATTCAAACTCTGGCTTTCATCTTAAAAGTTCATTCAAGAACCATTTCACCATTCTCTTGAATGGTGAATAAGTTTAAAAAAGGGAACAGCAGAGAGGAAACCTGCACCAGGAAGCCACAACAGGAAGAGGGAAAATCATTTGAATTTAGAGCGAATGAGATCAATTAGAAAAGATCCAACTCAATCTATAATTCGTTTGGCAGGTGAGAGAAGAGTTTCAGCTACTCCAGGATATAAAGTTAAAAAGTTAGATAGGGCGAAGATCACCGTGGATAAGTTGGAAAATCATCTTGGAATAATATATATATACAAGAAACAAGGGGAAAACTTCTACTTTTGTTCAAAAGACCAGGGAGGAGTATGAACCGTACGATAGGCAAACCTATCTACCCCCGTCGAAGGAAAATAAAAAAAATAAAATAATTAATCAATAAAATTTCAGAGTTTAGGCGGAGTCGTTAGAAGTGTACATTTAACGTAGATTTTAGAAGGAACCGGTAACCCAATCCTAAACAGGAAACAAGGGATAAACCTCTACTCCTGTTCAAAAGATTGCTCATTGTGCTGAAAATATTGTCATTTTTTGTATCGTACCAGAAAATCTCCGACTGCACTTCGCCTACTCTACGTCGACAAGTAACACGTTATACCCAAACTGGGCAGAGTTCAAATGCATTTTCCAATATAAAACCCTTCCCTGCAAAGAAATCGCAGCTATCCTCTGGTTCTTCTATTGCTATGATTGTGGCAGATGGTAAAGCCATTTATTGCTTCAATTACTCTACACATTCTTAGCTGGAACCCACTAAGCTACGTACAATAAATCGACTCATCCCCATCCCCTTCATATTCCATTGATAAGGAGGAAGTTCAACCCAGAATTTTTCTTCCCCAGAACTGTTCCATTAGAACAGGCTGACGAGAGAATGTTTCCCCGATTACTAAAACCTTCACGTTCTCTATCTAACATATGCGCTTACTATGTATTTCTTACTCCCTCCCAGTTCACTCTTACAACTTCAGTTAGTAATACTCTACTTTGAATGGCTCTTGAGCCTTGTATTTACTAAACAATAAAAACAATTAGTTGCTCGCTATTTCCCCTCCCGCTTTTCTTGTTTTAGTAATGTCCAGTGAGTATCTTATTCTCCAAGCCCTCTTTCTTTAATAGGTGCCTAAGAAATTTCAACTGTTTCATTCTGATTTTAAATGTGTTTTTACCTTTCCTATTTTCCTTTGCTCGAAAGTTCAGTTCATAGTATCCTCAGCATCCATCCGTCCCTTCTTCATCTGTGAAGAAACTGTTCCGTATTCATTAATGTATAAGTGATTTGATATTACATAGTAATTTCTCCTTATATCGTAATAATTTGCTTAGTTTCTGGAAGCATCGTTTGATATTCCCGTGCGGCCTTCAAATATCTTTCTCACATTTTTTATACCTACACTTAACCACATATTTCAATTTCTGTACCCACTTGATTTCGCTATACCCATGTAGTTTATACTTTGCACAGTTTCTTCTCTTTTAATCATGGATATTTGTCTTCCTTCCTTCAATATTTTCTTCTTGCTTTCCTACCTGATATCATTTGAGAACAAAAATCAAATAACTAAGATTTTTTGTCATTTTACAGAATTCAATGGATATTCGATTATTCTTAATACGAGATGAATTTCCTAGATAAACTAAAAATTACTAAAATCTATTATATTAACTTGTCACACATGAAATGACGCACTTTATAGGAAATGAATAAAACCCTTCTGAAATGTTAAATAACTAATTTATTTGGTTGTCACACTTGAAATGACGCACTTTATAGGAAATGAATAAAACCCTTCTGAAATGTTAAATAACTAATTTATTTGGTTATCACACTTGAAATGACGCATTTTATAGGAAATGAATAAAACCCTTCTGAAATGTTAAATAACTAATTTATTTAATTGAAATAGGCGCCATGTTGATGAATGACTGTTCTCACATTGTACCTCTAAATTCTTGATCCAATCTTTAAAAAAATTCTCATCCTTTCATGTGATAAACAGTTCAAATATTTCGATTACGTCTTCCACATTGGCGAATGTTTTATTGCGTATGAAAAGCTCAAAATGCTTAAATAAGTGATAATCAATAGGAAAGATATCAGGTGAATAAGGAGGGCGAGGTAAAACTTCATAATTCAGGCTATACAGATTTTGAACATTTGATTAAGAAGCGTGCGGCCATACGTTATCGTGCAGCAAAATTGGGCCATTTCTATTCACAAGTCTAGGGTGTTTCTTTTTCAATTTTTCGTAAATAAACTCAATTTCTCCACAATACGAGGTTGCTGTTATTGTTTTCTCTTGAGGCAAGAATGAATAACAAATAACCCTTTTGAAAGACCACCATACAGTAAACATTAACTTTTTAATGTGTAGTGGAGGTTTTGGCTATTGTTATGGTGATTCACTTGCATCTAACCATTCGCCTACTACTCTTTTGTTGTCAAAGAGTACTCATTTCTCCTCGCATGTAATTATACAATGCAGAAATGGTTCCTTTTCTCAGTTTATACTTATAGAGTAAGATTACTGAACATTGTTTCATTGTAATTATTTTCAATCGGCTTACCAGGAACAATATATTGGAAAAAATTTATCTAGAAAGAAATAAGGTCGGGAATAAGTCATTTTTTATATGCTAAGGAAGTTACATTGTTAGACGACCGGATCAACATCCAACTAAAAAATGCATCAATTCATTGGTGACAATCTAACATATTGCTTCGTATAACATGAGCATACGCTTAATTGAACCAAATTTATCTCTTGTAGTCATTATAAGAGTAGACATATTGTCCTATCGTCCAGTTCACACTCCTTACGGTATTTTGAACAGGACTAGAGGTACCTTGATTTCTGTTTAAGGTTAGGTTTTCGGTTCCTTCTTAAGCCTACTTCAAATGTATGTTTATAATGTATCCAGCTAAATTTTATTTTGTATTTATTTATTTTTCTTCAATTGGAGTAGATGGGTTTGCCTAGGGATCTGTTCCCAATTTTTCCAGTATTTTTTAGCAGGATTCGAAGATTATCGCTTGTTTCTTGTTCAGGATCGAGCTTCCGGTTCCTTCTAAAGTAATACTAGAAATCTGTAAAAATTGTTAAATACAAACTCAAATTCTATCCTCATAGTTTTTCTTTTGTACTTCTCATGTAGGGGACCCCTTAAAGTTTCTTCTATGGGATGTTCGAATCATGTTTTTTTTCCCAGAAATTCCTGATTTTGTACCTGTGGGGAAAAGTGAAAATGCAAACTCTGGTCCTTCCAACTGTAAAAAAGAAAAACCAAAATGGCGGCGCCCACGTTTTATGCCGGGCGGTCTCGGTTAGTTAACGCGAAATCTCGTTGTCTCGTCATTCGCATGCAAATCGTGGTCGGTCCGCGGCTGTATAAAGCAGGCTCGTTTTGCTGTTTCACATCAGAAGGCTTTCGGCTCGTGAGAAGGTTGGACGTGCGACACCGGTTTTCTTTGTGCCTACCTGCTATCATCAGTTGAATTGTTGCGTTACACACCACAAGCTATTTCGGCAATGGACAAGTTCGATCTAAAATTGATCCCAGAATTCGACGGCTCCCCCACGGGCCCGACTATCGTCGAATGGTTTGAAAAGGCCGAACGTGTTTGCAGGGTGTCCAAAATAAAGGAACCTGCACTAGTCATCCCACTGAGACTCACGGGAGGAGCCTACGCAGTATATCAACAACTCGGGGACGATGCTGACCTAGAAGAGATCAAGGACGCCCTGTATACGGCCTTTGGAATAGACCCATTCATCGCTTGGAAACAGTTCGTCGGACGACGGCTCGAGCCAGGTGAGACCGTGGATGTTTACCTGGCTGATTTGCGAAGGCTGGCAGTACCGTTTGGCGGAGCAACGGACCGCATACTGGGGTGCGCCTTCCTGGCAGGGCTTCCCGACGACACCAGTCGGCTCCTGCGAGCGTCTTCAAGATTGGACACACTGGGAATTGACGAATTGCTAGCCAGGGCCCGAAACATCTTGAAGGACACGGAACAGGTCGCGGCGGCAGCCGTGAGAACGCCTGAGACACCGAGGGAGGGCCCAAAGTGCTACAAGTGCGGTGGACCCAACCATTTCTCTAGGGACTGCCGGAGCCGAAGTGACGTAGGAGGGAGCAGCAGACGGAACCGAGCACGACTACGCTGCTATCGCTGCAAAGAGTTAGGCCATGTAGCACAGGATTGCTTGGGAAACGAGTCCGGGGACAAGGTGCTGTTGCAACTCTCGGTCAGTAAATGCGGCATTGCCTGTTGTCAACGTGTACGTTGAGGGTAAACGATGTTCGGCGCTCGTTGACACTGGATGTTCCCGATCGATCGTTAGTGCGGATCGATGCGTGACATGGAACAGTCAACAAATCGAGATTTGGACGATTGACGGGGTGTCCGGGCCTGTTGTGGTGTCGGGACTGTGTCAGTCCTAACAGACGGAGGAGTCATGCCAAAGTCGACGTCTTGGTGGCACGTCAAAGGCCCCTCGGGTACGACCTGCTACTTGGGATTGATGCGATCCGAGCGTTAGGAGGCATGATGATCACGCCAGCCGGAAATGTGGAACTGGGTGAAAGAAGAAAGGTGTGTGCAGCCCTTTGCATTAGTGAGCCGGATTTCGACGTCTCCTTCAATTCCGACGAGAGGGTGTGGACCGCCAGGTGGAAATGGGCCCAAAAAGACCCGCCAGTTCAGCTTCGCAACAAGGTCGCAGAGTACAAAGTTCCCGACAGCATCAGAGGAAAATACGAGAAAGAGCTTCAGCAGTGGATTGTGAACGGCTGGCTGATTCCGTACCCCCAGGAAAGACTGGGACCCCCAAAGGGTCTGATTCCCTTGATGGCAGTCGTGCAGGAGCAGAAACAGAAGGTGCGTCCGGTACTCGATTACCGCGAATTGAACGACTTTGTGGATGCTTTCACTGCCGATGCAGAAGTGTGCGCACATAAGTTGAGAACGTGGCGGCGGCAGGGAGTCAATGTGTCGCTTCTGGATCTGCGGAACGCATATCTTCAGATTCACATCGACGAAGCGCTGTGGCCATTTCAAACGGTTATTTTCAAAGGCCAACGCTTCTGTCTTACGCGGCTAGGATTTGGGCTAAATGTAGCGCCACTCATCATGAAATCCGTTATAGACGCCATCGCATCGCAAGACCGCACAATTGAAAGTGCCACATCAGCATACGTTGATGATATCTTCATTAATGAAAGTTTGGCCTCTGCATCGCGTGTAAGACAACACTTTTCGGATTACGGTTTGGTGTGCAAGGATCCGGTGCGACTGAGAGATGGAGCAAGAGTTCTTGGCTTGCAGGTCTGGGAAGAAAATGGCACCCTCCGATGGAAACGAGGAAGTCAAATTCCGGAAGCCCCTGATGTGTTGACCCGGCGGCGCGTATTTTCATTGTGTGGGAAACTTGTTGGACATTTCCCAGTGTGTGGATGGCTCAGGGTGGCAGTTGCATTCGTCAAGCGCCTGGCAACCGCAGCAACCAATGGATGGGATGATAACATCAAAGATCCCTCTCTCTGTCGCATACTAGCAGAGATGTTAAGTAGAGTGCGGGAACTGGATCCCGTCGGAGGAGACTGGTGCATGAGTGGTGACGAGATCACAGTCTGGGTGGATGCGAGTTCCGTGGCGACAGGAGTGGCATTGGAAGTAAACGGAAATGTCATCGAAGATGCGTGCTGGCTGCGTCCGACTAATGATGCCAGGCATATTAATTTGGCTGAACTCGATGCGGCGCTTAAAGGAGTGAATCTAGCTCTCCAGTGGGAGGCGACAACGTTGCACTTGGTTACTGATTCGGCGTGTGTGCACCGGTGGATTTCAGACACCTTGACCGGGAAGGCACGGGTGAACACAAGGGCGGCTGGTGAGATGCTGGTCAGGCGACGGCTGGGCATTTTGCGATCGCTGGTGGAAGAATATGGATTGACCGTAGACGTGACACTCGTGCAGTCCTGTCAGAACCGTGCGGATCGCCTCACCAGAGTACCGCACAGGTGGCTAGAACTGCTCAAGAGAGGAGAACCGGCACTCGAGAGCTGTGCAGTGGCAGGGAGACGACTGGATGAGGACCAGGTTGCCAATACGCATCGTCAATGCGGACATCCGGGCGTGAAACGAACTCTGTACTTCGCCAGGTTAGTCGACCCGCAGGTGTCCAGAGAAAGCGTTAAATCCGTTGTGAAGGCCTGCACAACCTGTCAGTCGATCGATCCGGCACCCGTTCACTGGGAAAGAGGAGAACTGAGCGTGAAGAGCAACTGGAGCAGACTGGCAATGGACATAACTCACTACAATGGTGAGAATTTTTTAACACTCATTGATTGCGGTCCCTCCAGGTTTGCGGTATGGCGGCCGCTGCGCAGACAAGACGCGAGCACCGTCATTCGACTGTTGGAGAATGTTTTCCTGGAGCGAGGCCCACCCGTGGAAATACTGACGGATAACGATACTGCGTTCACCAGTAAAGATTTTAAAGAATTTGCGGACACTTGGGACGTGCATCTGCGGTTTCGATGTGCCTACTCGCCAAGTGGAAACGGCATCGTGGAGCGGAACCACAGAACCATCAAGACCATCGCAGCCAGGAAGGGCTGTACAGTATCGGAGGCGGTTTACTGGTATAATGTCGCCCCGAAAGATAACATTTCACCATCCACGGCGCCGGCTGATGCACTGCACAAATATCATGTCCGTGTGAAAGGCATCGAAGCCAACCCGCTGCCTGAACTAGAAGTGACTGGAGGGAGATTGAAAAAAGGAGACGTTGTTTGGGTCAAAAACCCACGCGGCAAGTGCACGACAAAATACGGCACTGGACGTGTTACGGAGGTGATCAGCCCGCAATCTGTGAGAGTTGATGGGGTGCCTCGTCACATTAAAGACTTGCGACCGGTGATGCAATCACCACCGCTACCGAGCGATGAAAGCGATTCCGAGTCTGGGAGTAGTGAGCGTTCAATCTGCCTTGAGTTAGACCTGCAGGGCAGTGATTCTGATAACAGCAGCCTCCCGGCGGATACAGTGTTTACCGACACTCAAACCACAGACGAGAACACGGACGAGGATGAAGCTTGTGTTATCCCCTTTCGGAGGGGGACTCGACGGCGACGATCGCCACCTCCCTGCCCTGTTTGTGATCATGAGATCAGGGGGGGAGTGTGGGGAAAATTGTGAAAATGGCTTACCTCGGAAACGCGTTCGAATCTGCGCAGTATGCAAACTCTGGTCCTTCCAACGGTAAAAAAAAAAACCAAAATGGCGGCGCCAACGTTTTATGCCGGGCGGTCTCGGTTAGTTAACGCGAAATCTCGTTGTCTCGCATCATTCGCATGCAAATCGTGGTCGGTCCGCGGCTGTTATAAAAGCAGGTCTTTTACCAATATTCCTAAATCGTTCTTTTTTTTTGCTGTTTCAGATCAGCCTTCAGGGCTTTTTCTTATGATATTCCCTAGCATTTCAACTGTCTCTTCCTGTGAGAAGGTCATTTTTGGGAAACTGTCGTTGACACCGGTTTTCTGTAGAAAGATATTTTGTTGCCTGAGGACCTGCTATCATCAGTTGAAGTTTTTTGTTATCCTTCAAATCTATAAATCTATCATTTGTCCATGCACTGAATACTGTTGCCATATATGGTCTGGTGCCCCCGCTGTTCTCGACAAAATCCAAAGACGGATATGCAATATGATAGGTCCTGACCTGGCATCTCGACTCCAGTCATTTTCTCACAGACGTGATATGGCTTCCCTCTGTCTTTTCTACAAATATTTTCATGTCAACTGCTCCAAGTGCATGAATTTAAGCGTGCTACTAGGTTGGCAATTAGGTCCCACCTTTTTACTGTTGAAAAAGTTAAATATAACCGTCTCTTTTATTTCAACAGCTTCTTCACGCTCACTTCCCGACTGTGAAACTCCCTTCCTCTTACTGGCTTTCCTGATCACTATAATCTTCAAATATTCAAATGTAATGTTAATGGACATCTTTTGATGCATTGATCTAGTTCCGCGTCCTTCTCTTTATCCTTTCCTTTAAAAAAATGCTTTTTATTCTTACTTTCATTCTCTATAAACCCTTACGTGCTAATGACACTCCCGCCTTGCTTGGGTTGATATGCTTAAAAAAGAAAAGAAAAGAAAAAACCCTTCGACCAAATTAGTTACCCTGCTGTCCTTGCTTATCTACCATATTGGAGGGTACACCTTCGATTGCTTCTCTTCCTAACGTCTGTTTATGCGTTACGTGTAAGCAGTTATCTCATCGTCCGCCCTTCACCGCTTAGCAATCTTTTCTTTGTTACTAACGATTTTTTTCTGTTGCAGTATGATACTTAGCTTAGTCTTTATCTATCCCAATGCACCTTCGGATTTCAGTGTCACATTTTTATTTCACTGTTAAAACACTTCCCAAATATTTCAATGGTTGTACTTGTTTGATTTTGCTATCCCAAATTTGTAATATGCATGTTGGGCTGTTCCTTTTGCTAGCAACCATGCATTCTGTCCTCTTGCAATTGATGTTTAATCCTTTCCTCTTCCTTTCCTTCATTATCTTCCATCCTGATAAAAATCTTCCCAAATATTTCAATTGTTGTACTTGTTTGATTTTGATATCCCCAATTTGTAATTTGCATGTTGGGCTGTTTCTACTGTGGACATCTTCTTACAATTGGATGTTTAGTCCTTTCTTCTCGCTTTCTTTTACTATCTTCTGTTAGTTTCCTTTCTGTACCTGCTGTCTCCACTGTCATCTGCATATCGTATGTTGTTAAGATTCTAGCCACCAATAATGAATACTGGCAGGACCTCTAATTCTCCCAGAATCACCTCATTATAAGATAAGTCCGGTGAGAAGACACCATTGTCTTATGCCCCTTTCTATTTTTATATATTTACAGAATTCATTTTGGATCTGTAGACAGGCGTCAAAAGTCCTCCTTTGTCTTTTTCAATTCTATTCTTTTTATTGTCTTTTCATAACAGTAACGTTTTCTCAGTTTTCTCTAGTGCTTTAGTGGCTTTATCGCCTTGCTTGGAGTGAAATAATCGAAAATGAACTGTAATAAAAGATCTGTGTTTCAATATTTGCTTAATGATAAACACCGATCGTCGCATTTAAATATTCCATCATTAATTTGGTTGGTTTGGTTTGTTTTACGGGATATCAACCTCAATGGGTTATTTAATGCCAACAATCTAACCAACGCCTTTATCCACTGAGGACACATGGCACAGTGGATAAAGGCATTGGTTAGTTCCAGTAACAGGACCCAAAGAGCGTGAGTTCAATACTGATTAAAGCGGTGGAGAACTTGGAGAGGGAAGTTAACTGATAACTGACATCCATTAGACCTGGCACGTGAAACTAGAGCAGTCTACCCTAGCGAGCAAAATAAACAGTTCAGTTCGACATTCCAACCACCTGAAGAAGGCCGGAGCGTACAACGGCCGAAACGTTGGGATAAATATGGCGACAAAGAAAATACACTTGGGGTAGGTATGAATCCATCTTTTCTCTTTCCCCAACAGCTACGGACTAATTAGTAAAACTTGAACTCTTCTTTTATTTACTGTGTCTCTTGTGGACATAGACGATCATGGCCCTCCACATCTTCCTGGCCCTAGTAACGCTTAATAAATTTTTATTTTTTTTTATTTCTCCCAAAACCCTGTTCTGACATCCATTTACTCAAGACTATAAAGTATGTTACGCGCTGTTTTCCTTTTGTCCCTGTTTCTGTCTATCCGTCCTTTACTCACGAGACTTGAATTACTGAACCTTAATATTCATAAAGTCTAAAAATATCTTCTGGCTTTAAATAACCTTCAATTAGTTGATAAACCGTAGAAAACGAATCAGTCAATGACGTCAGTACAGATCCAAACTTATCATTTGTAAATAAAAACAAAGTCCAGATAAATCTTGATAACTTAGTAATCGGTATTATGAACAACACCGTCTTCTAAAATGCTAAAAAAAAATAAATATTTTTCGATTCTAACAAATGGGTAATAAATGCTAATCTATAAAAAATTTGGGAAAGGGACCATTAAATTTAAATAGTTCCACGCCGTAAAACAAAACTATCATGGGGTAAATGCAGCTTAAATAAAATCCTGAAATATTCTGTTGAATAGCTTTCCAAGGGGACATAACTCTAGATAACATCTGTTTACAAAGATTTGATTTTGCCCGGTATCTTGTTAATATTTCAATTTCTTTATTTCTTAACGTTTTTTTCTGGTTCGCGAGTTTCATTTCGTAAAGTAAATGCCCAATTATATAAAAGAAAAAAGAAAAAGAATGAGACAAACACCGAACTGAATAAAGTCATTAATCATTTTCTGCTCACAAAAATATCAATAAAATTGAATTACCAATAAAATAGAATTATCGTCCAAATCCCTTCACCAACCTATCCCGATAACTCATAAATTAGATTTTGATTTTTCACAACGCTGGAGATATCAAATTTTACTATTATTATTTTTTTTTAAAAAAATAAATATCCTATTAAAAAAAACAAAACAAAAAGACGCTGTGACAACCTCCTAATTTGAGGCAGATTGTTGTGCAAGCCATTCTTATTAGACGATCGAGGATGGGGAGAAAAATGATGAAAGGAATGATATAAAAAAACAAAATAAATTGAATTATAAAGAAGACGATCGAAAAAATCAACAAGACTCATATTTCGAAAGACATGTAATAGAATTTTAGACGGCAAAATCTAACAAGCGACCCCCAGCGGAGAAAATGGAAAGTAAAATAAAAACAAAAAAGGGGGAGACAAATAAGACAAATAAAGAAAACGTTTGTAATGTTGATTTATGTTTAATCAATATTTTATGGCTAAAATTGAGAAGTAATGGAGGCTTTTGAGTGTCGGATTTTATTTGTCGTGGAAAAGACTGTAATTTGTGATTATTTTGTATGAAAACTCGAGGGGGCAGGACGGCAAAGTGAGGAAGAAGATAGAGAAAGAAATAAAAGACAAAGATGAACATTAATCAGCGTGAAGGTTTGCAATTCACAGTTAATGGAGGAGAAACAGAAAACGATAAAGAAAAAGGAAGAAAAAAGAAGAAAAAAGAAGAAAAAGATTAAAAAGAAGGAAAAAGAAGAAAAAGAAGAAGAAAATAAATGTAATAAAAAAAGAAAGATAACACAATCGGAAATGATAAAAGACAGAAGAAATAAGAAAATAAAGAAAAAAGAAGAAAAAAAAGAAGAATAAAAGGAAAATGAAACGAAAGAAAGGAAGAAAAAGGAAAGAGATAACGAAAGAAAGGAAGAAAGAGAAGAAGCAAGAAAAAAGAACAATAAGTCGATAGAAGTAAAGAGAGTATAAAAGAAAGGAAGAAAGAGAAAAAGGGAGAAAAAATGAAATAATTCAAAGGAAAGAAAGAGATAAGAAAGGAAGAAAGAAAGAAGGGAAAATGAAAAAATAATCAAATGAAAAGAAAACGAAAGGAATTATGAAAAAGGAAAGAGAAGACAAAAGAAAGGGCGAAAAATATAAGAGAGGACGAAGGAAAATTAAAGAAGAAAGAAATGAAAAAAATCATCAGAAAATGAAAGAAAGGAATAAATAAAAGAAATAAGGAAAAAGAAAAGACGAAAGAGGGGACGTAAGAAAAGAATAAAGAAAAGAGAGAACGAAAGGAAGAGAAAAAAGGAAAGAGACAACGAAAGGAAGAGAAAAAAGGAAAGAGAGAACGAAAGGAACAGAAAAAAGGAAAGAGAGAACGAAAGGAACAGAAAAAATTAAACGAAGCTAAGAAAGAAAAAAAAGAAAGAGACAACGAAACAAAATAATGAGACAAGATACAAAGAAAGTAAGAAAAAAGAAAGAAAGAAAGAAAGAAAGAAAGAAAACGATAATTCATATTTCTAAATGGCCGCTGTTCGATTCGAGATAAGATTTGGCGTTTAAAGGCAACCATGCTCCACCCACGATTGAGATGATACGGGTAACATTATCTTCCTAATATCCAGTGTCCTCTTATGGACATCATGGTAAGCTTAACACGAAAGAAAAGAGTGAAGGAAGAATCTCTTAAAAAAGAAACTGTTTTATAATGGATCAACCAAACAGTGTTAATTTGAATTGAAGAGAAAAAATAAAGTGAAAGCGAAAGAAATAAGATGGGTGAAAGATGAAGGAAACAGGGAAATGCGACAGAAAGGGAAAATACGAGAATGGAAGTTGTTTAAAAGAGGGACAAACATCAGCGATAAAAATCGACGAAATCTGGAATTAGAAGCTATTTAAAAGCTATTAGTAGTATTTCAACAAAAGAGGAAGTTGTGGAGCCTCATAACTACCTAAAAGAAAAAGCGGTAAAACACGAAAAAAGAAGGATAAATGAAACTAGGAAAAACGTGCAACGGAGACAGAACGGACTGGGACAAGTTTGGGAGAAACGCATAAATTACGATTAAGTAGTTTGTAACATATTTATTCATCATGTCTCATTTGCGTCTCTGTCTTTGGGCAGAGGGCGCTCAGGAGCGATATCGTCAAAGTACAGAGTCGCAACTGGGGAAAATTATACTGAGTGGTGCCCAGCCCTGAGGAGGCCGCGTCCTCTCATTGCACCAGAGAGAGAGAGGGGCCTGCGGGCAATTTTTGTTCCAGGCCCGGGAGTATGTGCTCGGGCTCCTTACTTTAAACCGACCTTGTGTCACAACCTGACCTGGTGAGAGGTTGAGTAAATACAAATAATTATAATGTAGAGTTGCAGCCTTTGGGGGGATAGTTTGAAAACTGTGAAGGAGGCACGGTGGAGAAATGGATAGTGGTTCGGATTGAGGAATCAGAGAGCCGAGTTCGAATGCCAGTCGAGTCCATAGCATTCACTTACGTGCTAATATCTTTGGGAAGGCTATGAATCATCTTCTCCCCTCAGCTAAGGGTAAATAGCAGGACAGAATATGTTCTATAGCCTTGGTTGGCAACCGGTCAACGAGAAAGTAACTGAATTCAAAAACTGTATGTAGCCTTGGCGTAGCAAATACTGTACAGATATAGAAAGAATCGTTCACATTGGCTCAATGATCCCGACTATGGTCGACTAACGATGATGATATATTAATAAATATACGTTTGATTCCTCACCGTTAGCACGACTTCAGGTGCTGAGTTAAGACAGCGTTACATAATTTAAATTTTGTTAAATATATCTGGTTATCGCAATGGGATGGGATTTGAACCAGTGGATGATTGTCTTTGTTTAAGTATTAATATAAGAACGGAGGAGGCACAGTAAAGTAATGGACCAGATTGAGGAATCGGAGAGCCGAGTTCGATCTCCAGCCGGATTGCATTATATTCACTTATGTGTTAATAACCTTGGAAAAGATATGAATCTTCTTCTCCCTCCAACTATGGGTAAATAATAAGGACAGACTGGGTTAATAGTAGGACAGACTGGGTTCTATAGCCTTGGATGGCAACTGGTCTAGGGGAAGGTCAACTCTAAAATCAAAAACTGAGAGTGGCACGTAGTCCCTTAATCGGAGAACCGAGTTCGAATTCCAGTCGGATCCGTTACATTCATTTACGTGTTAATATGTATCCTCTTCTTCTACCACCCCCAGCTATTGGTAAATAGTAGGACAGACGGGGTTCTATAGCCTTGGATGGCAACTGGTTAGGGAAGGATCTGAATTCAAAAACCGAACTGGTCAAGTTTCTTAATCGGAGAAGGGAAAGGACATTCATTTACGTGTTAATATGTATCCTTTTCTTTCAAAAATAGTAAGACAGACTGCGTTCTATAGCCTTGGATAGCAACTGGTCTAATAGTGAGTGGCACGTTTCTTAATTAATCGGAGAACCGAGTTCGAATTCCAGTCGGATCCGTTACATTCATTTACGTGTTAATATGTATCTCTTCTTCTCCCCCCATCTATAGGTAAATAGTAGGACAGAGAGTTCTATAGCCTTGGATTACAACTGGTCTAGGGAAGGTCAACTCTAAAATCAAAACTGAAGACAGACTGCATCATGTTCTTAATCGAGAACTGAGTTCGAGCCAGTTGGATAGCAACTGGTCCGAACCTATGGGTAAATAGTAGGACAGACTCTGAATTGGAAAACTGGTCTAAGAAAAGGACAACTCTGAATTCAAAAACTGAGAGTGGCACGTAGTGCACCAAGTCTCTTAATCGGAGAACCGAGTTCGAATTCCAGTCGGATCCGTTACATTCATTTACGTGTTTATATGTATCCTCTTCTTCTCCCCCCATCTATAGGTAAATAGTAGGACAGACGGAGTTCTATAGCCTTGGATTACAACTGGTCTAGGGGAAGGTCAACTCTAAAATCAAAAACTGAGAGTGGCACGTAGTGCATCATGTCTCTTAATCGGAGAACCGAGTTCGAATTCCAGTCGGATCCGTTACATTCATTTACGTGTTAATATGTATCCGATTCTTCTCCCCTCCACCTATGGGTAAATAGTAGGACAGACTGGGATCTATAGCGTTGGATGGCAACTGGTCTAAGAAAAGGACAACTCTGAATTCAAAAACTGAGAGTGGCACGTAGTGCACCAAGTCTCTTAATCGGAGAACCGAGTTCGAATTCCAGTCGGATCCGTTACATTCATTTACGTGTTAATATGTATCCGCTTCTTCTCCCCCCATCTATAGGTAAATAGTAGGACAGACGGAGTTCTATAGCCTTGGATTACAACTGGTCTAGGGGAAGATCAACTCTAAAATCAAAAACTGAGAGTGGCACGTAGTGCACCATGTCTCTTAATCGGAGAACCGAGTTCGAATTCCAGTCGGATCCGTTACATTCATTTACGTGTTAATATGTATCCGATTCTTCTCCCCCCCCCAGCTATGGGTAAATAGTAGGATAGACTGGGATCTATAGCCTTTGATGGCAACTGGTCTAGGGGAAGGACAACTCTGAATTCAAAAACTGAGAGTGGCACGTAGTGCATCATGTCTCTTAATCGGAGAACCGAGTTCGAATTCCAGTCGGATTCGTGACATTCATTTACGTGTTAATATGTATCCGCTTCTTTTTCTCCCCACAGCTATGGGTAAATAGTAGGACAGACGGGGTTCTATAGCCCTGGATGACAACTGGTGTAAGAGAAAGAAAAACTCTGCGGAGGGTCGTTTGCGGACCTTTTGGCAGTCCTTGTCTTAGTGCACCAAGTCTCTGAATCGGAGATCCGAGTTCGAATTCCAGTCTGATCCATTACATTCAGTTACGTGCACTTGGGAAAGGTATCAATCCGCTTCTTCTCTTCAGGGTTCTATGGCCTTTGGTGGCAACCGGTCTAGGAGAAAATAACTGAACACCAAAACCGTATTTAGCCCTGGCGTAATACATACTATACAGCTAAAAAGATTGTTCGCGTTGTTTCGATGATCTTTGACTATGGTCGAAAGATTATGATTATTATTATGTGAATGAACTATTATTTAGAAATAATAGTTTTCAGTAAGTTTTTATGCGTTAAAGATTGGCAAAGAATGTTCACTGACATTCAAAGGACCAAATGGTAGCATTAAACAGAGCTTGGAGTAAAAAGACACTGGTTTGGGAAAAAAGACCAAAGATTTATTTTCATTTACAAAATATGAAAATGTCTCTGGTAAGTCCTATAGTGTAGCTTTCGGATGTACGGTTTACGAGGTGTGAAATTAGAGCGTGTAATTTGAGTATCCTTAACCCTGCTGACTACATGTTGGCTATGTGTTTGGGCTTGTCGCGTTGATAGTAAAGTTCGTTCTCTTTCTGTGTTCACAGGAGGTCGTTTTCACAGCCTAATGTTCGAACGGGCTGTCAACGGTGCTCTCGGGTTGCTTATGTGGGTAGCGTGCGCGTGTGTGAAGTCTATCTCTCTGCTCTTTGCTCTTTCTCTCCGCTGTCTGCTACCTTTTATAAGGGAAACGCACGGACGTAATTGTAGTCATTTGTGTCATGCGAGAATCGAGTCGATAATGGCCATGATATGTTTGTTTTAAAATTGCCCGTGCCAAAATCTGTTTTGAGTATAATGCGACGTGTGTGTGACTTAGCTAAACGAAATTTGTTGTGTAGTTAAAGATATATGTTTTCTAATATTTGTATAAATTTCGCTTTAATTTGTTATCTCTAACTATGTGTAAATTATGTTTTTCTGCTAAAGATACACTGGTATGTTTCTTAACTGCCAAAAAATGTTAAGTTTTTTCCTTTCTTTCTCTTAAGTCTGACATCGGTGGAGATGGAAGCCAGACAAGCTAATACAATTCTATTAAGGGAATTCACTCACAACAAACGAAAATAGTAATAGGGCAATTCAAACGTAAACACGCTACAACAATGTAACAAACTTGAAAATATCAACTCTAAAAGCAAAAAAAAAAAGGAGGAAAAATACTTGGCATGCTTGGACGAGGAAGTCGACCGAAACTCGGTGAAAGATTGTGTTTAGGGATACACTGCAAACGACTAACTAATTACCAACATCTTATGGACAGGGAGAGGCCCGGTAGGAGACATGTAAAACCGGATTGATTACATAGCTATTAACAAAAGTTTAAGAAACGCTGTTTTACACGCGAAAACATACCCAAGTGTTGACTGCGGGTGAGACCATCTTCCAGTCGTGTATTTGTTATGTGCAGTATCCCCTCATAACATAGGCGATCATGGCTCTCCACAAGTTCCTATCCCTTGTAGCTCTTAATAAACTTTGTCTTTTTGTAATTTCTCCTAAGCTTTTTTCCGCCATCTATTTCCTCAAGCTCATTATGTTATACGTTTTCTTTCTCTGCCCTACTTGCTCTTTATCTGTCTTGTGAGTATTAGATTTTCCAAGCCCACTTTCCTCATTATATGCCCCAGAAACATCAACTGTCTCTTTCTAATGTTAAGGATACGTTTCATTTCTGTTTCCATTTTCTCCAAACTTTCATCGTTACTCACATGTTCGGTACATGGTATGCTCAGCTGGGCACCTGGAGGTGGTGTAATGCTTAGCAAGCTTGGCTCGTTAGAACAATTACGACTGAGTGGTGAGTTCCATCCTCACTGGGTGCCCCCTAATTTCGGCCTTGTACCACATCTAAGCTATGCTTCGAAAATCACTACATGGTATGCTCAGCTTCTGTAGAACCATATTTATGTTGCTTCAAGTCTCCTCTTCATCTTGAGGAGATTGTCCAGCACTCACTGCCATACAGTAGGAGAGATCTCATGTAGCAGTTCAGTACTCTTTTCTTCGTTTCTAATGATTTTTTTTTTCCTATCTCTTAATACTCTGCTTTGCTTCTGGAATGCATCTTTGGCTCTCCCAATACGTCTTCGGATTTCAGTGTCGCTCTTTCCGTCCTATATTAACACTTTTCCCAAATATTTAAATTTCTGTACTTGTTTGATTTTGGTTCTTCGATTTGCAATTCAGGCTCGTCATTTTTTATAACAACATGCTTTCTGTCTTCGTGAAGTTGATGTATAAAATCGTATACGACATTAGATTGGTTTAGTCTGGTTTGTTTTGGTTTACGGCATATCAACCTCAATGGGTTATTTAATATCGACAAGATTTTTATTTCTAGTAATATTTTTTTCAAAAGTATTTCTGGTAATATTTTTTTTTAAATTTATTGCTGGTAATAATGTATTGCTGGTAACAATTTTTTACAAAAATGTATTACTGGTATTAAAATCTATTTTTATACTTTCACGGTGCTTTTAATAAATATGGCGACAAAGATGAGGACAATAGTTCGAATAATGTAAATATTGTACATAATACCTAATCTCAAAAATATAGACATATACTAAAGTATTTTTGGTATTAAAACCTATTTTTACACAAGTTTGGGTGTTAACTATTTGCTCATAGCTGGGACCCTAACAGGGGCTACTACCCCGGGTCAGTAATTAAAAAGTGGTTCCACGCTCTTCAAATTCTCCTGATCAAAGACCTTACCGTCGGATGTAGTATATCGTCTTACCCAGAACGGACTACATTAAACTTACTAATGACGACCAAAGCAAAGCTTAAACGGCAATACAGCAGATTCCTGAATGACACAAGTTGCAAGGAGATATATATTGACTGAGTCAAAAAGAAATATAAGTTGAGGGTCAATATAAATTCTATGTGAAATGCGTTGACTGAAGGATTGTTGATGTCGGCGAATGAAAACATCGCAAGGAAAACGAAACAAGGAATGCAAGAATGGATGACAGATTAAATTGGAGAGATGATGAATAAGTGACAGCAAACAATGCCAAGGAATGGAAAAGAGTACGGAATACAAAACAGAAATTAGATTCAAATGTAGGCAAGCTAAAAAGAAATGACCAAATGAAATTGCGCAGGAATCGAGAAGATGAACATCACAGTTAAACAAAGTATGCATAACGGAAAAAAAGAATTATCAAAAGAGAAATTCGGCACATATACAGATTCTATGAAAGCAAAGGTAGGAACACTGATAATAGATAATAGAAAATGATAGATGGAGCGAATACGTCAAAGAACTATTTCATGATGAAAGAGAGAGAGAGAGAGAGAATGAAAGAAAAAAAGAAAATAGAAGAAAGAAAAAAAAGAAAAAAGAAAAGAAAAGAAACGAAAGTATTTAATAAAAAAAGAAACATGAAGAAAAGAAAAAAGAAAAAAGATAGAAAGAAAGAAAAGAAAGAACAAAAGAAAAAAAAGAAAGAAAAAAAAGTTTTAAAGAAAGAAAAAGAAGAAAGAAAGAAAGAAAGAAAGAAAGAAAGAAAGAAAGAAAAAGAAATAAAAGAACGAAAGAAAGTTATAAAAAGAAGAAAGAAAATGAAAGAAAATGAAAGAAAAAGAAATAAAAGAAAGAAAGAAAAAGAAGAAAGAAAGGAAGAAAAAGAAGAAATAAAGAAAGAAAAAAGAAGAAAGAGAAAGAAAGAAATAAAAGAAAGAAAGAAAGAACAAATAAAAAGAAAGAAAAAAGAAAGAAAGACTTAAAACACACGAAATATGGCAGAGCCCGAGATATTAATATAAAATCAGATCAGCACTGGAACAAATCAGCAGAACTAAATAGGATCGTAATAGAGATGCTCACAGCTTTGGAAAATCTTAATATCGTAAAGATCATGGAAGCGATTACGGAATATACGACAGTGTCATCTCATACCTTAATAAGTAAATTCATCTTCATAGGATTACCTAAGAAAGTATATAGACAATTTTAAAACATAATGCTACTACTGACCATGCAGGCATTCAAATACTTAATTTTTCAGTTTCTCAATCCCTCAATCAGATAGTTAACTTCCTCACACGTTTTTCCTACAACCGGGAAGGTAAGGCCTCTCTTCTCGATCTATGTTTTACCTCCATCCCCGAGTTTAGTATCGCCACGCAACTCTGCCATCTTGGTAACTCTGATCATGCTGTACTATCTGTTAACATCTCCTTCAACTCCACCTCCTGCAAAGAACCTCCTACCACTAGAACTTCGTTCTACTATCAACGAGCTGACTGGGACGCGTTCTGTGATTTCCTCCGCGATATCCGCTGGGTCTTTACGCTCCCCGTCCAAGAATGTGGTTCTGAGGTCTCATCCTGGGTTAAAGCTGGAATCGACGCTTTCATCCCCTCAAGGAAATATAGGCTCAAGTCGGGATCCTCCTCTTGGTTCTCCGCTGCTTGCTCAGCCGCCATTGCCCATAGGAACCACTTTTTTCACCTATTTCGTAGCGACACGTCGAACTGCAATAGACGTCTCTTTGCCTCCGGCCGTAACGAATGTAACCGTGTCCTCAACGATGCTAAGTCACTATTTGCTGTTCGGATGAAGGAGCGTATTGCATCTCGCAAATTTGGTTCCAAAGATTATTGGCGTCTCTGCAAGAGCGTAGTGAACAATAGCAAACCCTCTATACCTCCTTTGTTCAACCAGTTTGACGTCCTGACCTCCTCTGCCGACAAGGCTGAATGCTTTGCTCGGAAATTTTCATTTAACTCAACGGTCGACTCTTCCGGTGTACCCATACCCGACTTCCCTCTTAGAACTGAGGCCCTATTGAGCGCGTTACACATAACCCCGTCTTTGGTATTGGGCATTATCTCCAATTTAGACCCCAACAAGGCTAGTGGTGGGGATGGGATAACAGCCATTGTCTTGAAGAAATGCGCGCCTGAACTGGTACTTAGCCTCTCTAAACTATATAACTACTGCCTCGAAGAATCTTGTTTTCCTGACTGCTGGAAGTCCTTATCGATTGTTCCTGTCTTCAAGAACTCTGGCAGCCCCTCTGACCCTTCTAATTACCGTCCTATCAGTCTCCTAACCCTCTTCAGCAAAGCCTTCGAAACCCTAATCAACACCGAAGTGGTTAACCACCTTACATCCCATGATCTGCTCTCAGACAAGCAATATGGCTTCCGCTTTGCCCGATCTACAGCTGATGTGCTTACGGCCATCACTGAAACTGTCTACCAAGCTCTTCAAAATAATGGAGAAGCTCGTGCCGTGGCCCTAGACATCTCCAAAGCGTTTGATAGGGTTTGGCATGCCGGCCTTCTTCGCAAGCTCCAGGGTTATGGTATTACAGGTCGATTGTTTGACCTAATACAATCATTCCTGTCAAACCGTGAATTGAAGGTCGTTCTCAACGGATTCTCCTACAGTTCCTATCCTACGAACGCAGGTGTTCCTCAAGGCTCCATCCTGGGCCCCACTCTATTCCTTAACGACCTTCCTGACGCCATAGATTCCCAAGTTGGCATCTACGCGGATGACACTATAATTTACTCCTGCCTCAAAAAAAATCTAGTGTCCCTGACATAACTAACCTGGCCGTGCGTCTCGAAAAAAGGACCTCCAATCGGTTGTGAACTGGGGCAGGAATTGGCTGGTCAACTTTAATGCCTCAAAAACAAAACTGCTCTCTATTAATCACCACAGAGATCCTTCCCTTCCCCCCCCCCCATTAGAATGTCTGACGCTCAACTTCTCGAGAGCACCTCTTTGGGGCTGCTCGGTCCCACATTGACTTCTGACCTGAGATGGAACAAATACATTGAGTCAATTGCTTCGTCCACCGCAAGGAAAGTTGGCTCCCTGTGCCGCGCCAGGAAATTTTTTCTCCCGGAATCGATCCTTCAGATCTACAAATCAACAATTCGCCCTTGCATGGAGTATTGCTGCCATATATGGTCTGGAGCCCCTTCTGTTTGCCTCGGGGTTCTTGATAAGATCCAGAGGCGGATATGCAATATAATTGGCCCTGATCTGGCATCTCGTCTACAGTCGCTCTCTCACAGACGCGCCGTCGCCTCTCTCTGTCTTTTTTACAAATACTTTCATGGTAATTGCTCCGAGGAGCTGCATTCACTGGTTCCCAGACTTCATGAATTCAAGCGCCCTACGAGGCTGGCATCCCGCTCTCACCCTTTCACTGTTGAAACTATTAAATGTAGCCGTCTCTTCTACTCCAATAGCTTCATATCTCGCACCTCTCGCCTGTGGAACTCCCTTCCCTATTCCTGTTTCCCTGAGAGCTATAATCTCCAACTATTCAAATGTAATGTCAATCGACATCTCCAGTTGCCTTGATCTATCCACTATCCTTCTCCTCATCCTTTCTTCTATCACTCCTATCTGATCTTGCTCCAAATTTTCTGTAACCCCTTGCGTCCTAGTGGCTTCCCGCCTTGCTTGGGGTGAAACGCTTAAAAAAAAAAAAAAATATATCATTTATATTCATCGATTATCCATATATAGACCAATCATAGGCATGACGATAAACTACATTAAAAAAAAAATTATAAGACGATTTTAACATCCGCGTCCTGGGTAAGAGGATAAACAACATCTGCATATTGGGTAAGAAGATAAACTACATCCGCGTTCTTAAGACGATAAAAATCTGCGTCCTGGGTAAGACGATTTTGAGACATCCGCGTCCAATTTAAGACGATAAACTAGATGCGCGTTTTATATAAAAAATAAACTACAGCCGCGTCCTGGGAAAGACGATAAATATACGTCCAACGGCGGGAAATTAAAATATATATAAATATCCAGAAGTTTGAAAAATAAAAATCCATCCATATTTCTTGGTTGCATTTTTTTCTTTATATATATATTATGAAATCCCGGGATAAAAAAATAAAAATATTTTATTAAAATTTTTTTTTATGTTATAAACTTTTGTTATTTATCAAATTGGGATCGAAATTTATAAATGCAAAATGGCATTTTTAATGCCAAAAATACTACTAAAAAAATCATTGCATGCAATTGCGTTTTGAAGAAAATCTTATTACCAAATTAAAATATTTTTTGAAAAAAAAAAAACTTACCAGGCAATAAAATTTTTTCGGTATGAAATAACCCATTGAGGTTGATATTCCGTAACACAAACTATTAAAAAACCAAATCAATCCATTACAGACGGAAAATTTAAAAAAAAAAAAAAAAAAAAACAAATAAAAAAATCTTAAACGTCCAATATTTGTCCCCAAGATATTTAAAAGGATATTAGTAAAATAACCCATTCCCTGCCATGATATAATTTTCTATCTGTTCAAATTAAACTCAAAACATGTAAAATTTCCTTGTATTTACATTGAATTATAAAAATTTACTTGTTTTTAGCTTTAACAAAAATTTATAAAAGATATATTTTACAACACTTATTAAATAAATTTTTTATTATTAAATTGAAAAAAAAAAAACACTTTCTGTCGTAATTTTATATTTCATGAGTAGAAAAATAATGAATTATTTTGAAAAGTATTTTTATTTATTTAATCAAATATTATTTTTTTATGTTTTATACACATATATATATTTGATGTTCTAGTTTAAATAAAAAAAAAAAATACTAGTTATTCTAAGAAAATTTAAAATATTAATGTATGTTGGAGATTATTTATATCTTTAATATATTTATATGTCTTGGCCAAAAAATGCATTAAAAAAATTGGCAGTTAATGTTAAAAAGAATTAATTAATTATGATCCACGACACTTAAAAGCGAGCTAAAAAAAATTTAAATTTGTAAAATCAGCTGCAATATTCAAGAAATTGCTATTCGTGTATAAAACAAATATGTTTAAAAAAAAAATGACCAATAGTTCCTCCAAAGTTTAAAGCAATTTTTTAAAATCAACTTTAATTAAGTTAGTAGAATAAATCATTTCATATATTTAAGAAAATTAGTAAGTAAATTCATCTACATAGGATTACTTAAGAAACCATGTGCAAATGAATTCAAACACCATCGGCCAATCGGCTCATAATGATGTAAACGCTTATGAATAGAACACGAAGCAAAATTAAACTTGAAATAGGACAAGAACTGTGCAGTTTTGTCAAGGACACCAGACCAAGAAATGCGATAATCATTATTAGAATGATATATTTAATTTAAACAAATACAGAAGGATAGGTAAATATGGAATTCAGAGATTAGGCAAGAGTGTTTGATAAGTTTTTTTTTTTGATTTATTTGAATTGCTTTGAAAACTCGATCTATTTAGAAAATTTAAATAAAAAATAAATTATATAGGAAAAAATTTATCATTTGAAAAAAATTAATTGAATTTATATAAAGAAAAAATATTAAATTTATTTATATAAACATTAAAAATACAAAAAGACGAAAATCAAATTTTTATTTTTGATCCAGAATGTTCAACTTCTGCAAAAAATATCCTAAAAGAATAGAAACCCTACCACAATAACAATTGTTTTGGGATAAAAAACTTGAAAATATAATCATACGCAGATTTAAATTTTGTTGATGGCAGACACAGAATGAAAACTGCAATTTTTCTCATTTATATAAAAAGAAAGATAAAAATTCAATGTATTTTTAAAAAAATATATATATATCGCTGTCAAGCAAGAGAAAAAGCCTAAGACACGGACTACGAATTGAAGATGCCAGCATCAAACAAAAGTTTAATATAGAATTTAATATAATGAAAGGTTTTAGCAGAAAATATAAATGAACGCACATCGGAAAATATTATTTAAAAATCATAAACAAAAAAAAAAGGAGGAAAATTTTGTTTAAATACAAAGAAAGTTAGGACCCAGATCTGTCCTGCTATTTAAAAAAAAGAAGAAGAAGAATGAATAAAATTTTTTTTTATCCCATTTTTAAAATTAGAACGTAAATTTGAATAATTTGGATTATATATATAAATAAAAAATAGTAATCAAAAATAAAACGTTAATCATTTAAAGAAATAAACAAAACTCTATTTGATTTCAATTTTTTTAAATTTTTTCAGCAAGTCAATTATGGGCCATACATGATACATGCTTAGGCGATTATCATGTATGTTTTTACTGTTAATGTCCCAAAAAGTGAGCGATCATGGCTGACACAACTTCCAGTCATTTGTTTTTCTATGCAACTTTTTAATGTTTAAAAAGTCAGTCAATTATTTGCCATGCGTGATACGCGCTTAGGTGATCAAATGTATTTTTTATATGTCATGTCCTTTTAAAATTTGAATTTTCATGGCTTTCCACAACTTCCAAATTTTTTGTTGCTCTATGCAAATTTTTACTCTTTCAGTCAGTCTTTTATCATTTTTATGCATGATACACGCTTAGGTGATCATGTATTTCGATAAAGGACTGACGAGGCAGATTTTTGCAGTGAAGGGGTTGCCATTTCTTTTGCGGTATTTTTTTGCCATCCAAGACTATAGAACACGGTCTGTCCTACTATTTAGCCATAGCAAAAAGAAGAAGAATAAATAAAAACAAAATTTAAACAATTCCACATAAGTGAAATAGTGGATTCGACTGGAAAAAAAACTGCAACTCCTTGATTCGTCAATTCGAGCCACTACCCATTACTCCACTGTGTCACAAAGAAAACAGTGCTGAATTGCTATTCGATATCAATATTCCTACATCGCAGTGAATGATGGACAATCTCACCACAGATTAAGAGCGAACTGGAGGCAACAAAAATGAGGTTTTACAGAAAGATACTGAGAATTCAATTAAACGAGGCGAATAAGCAAGGAGAAATTCTTAAAGAAAATGGTAACAAAAAGTTCACTGGCACTCAGAATAAAGAAAGAGACAGTTGACCTTTCTTGAACACATAATGAAGACGGGCGTGGGGGCATCGAAATCTTAACCATAAAATAAAATGCAAATTGAGGGCGAGGGTTAGAAATTTTGAATGGATAGGGAAACAGGGCAGGAAAAAAAAAGAGACATATTTTTAAAAAACCACGAGGAATAGGAAATTGTGCCGAGCTGTGATAAGCCACGTCTTGAAAAAACACGACATATAGATTTTTATATGAAGATAAAGATCTTTATATTAAGACAATTTTTCTGTAGTTTTAAGGCAGTTGTTACTTTCGGAGGGGCAAACATGTCGATGAGCAGAAAAGTTCTTTCCTTTTTGCCCTCCACTACTATGTCCTGTTAATTGATTTATTTATTTTTATTATGTTTTGGATTATTAATATTATTATTATTATTATTATTATTATTATTATTATTATTTCCCTGTGTTTCTGTTGCATGCACATTTCCTGTCGAATCCCAACCAGAGACCTAAGGTTAGAAATAGCTACTAACCCTTTTTTTGTGAAAAAAACCTCAAAATATAGCTCTTCGCAGAGTGTTGATCCTAAAATGGTTTATGTTCACATCGTTTCTGCATTTGTTACTTTGCATTTGCTTTTGCTTTCTTTGACGCTGGGGTAGGTGCATTACGGCTCAATTGTAATTCTTCCCCCACTTGGAATTTCCTATTGAATTTGTTGGCTTCCTTTATTAATGAATAACGCAGATCATCAGCCTGCCTTTCGTAGTTTGCAGGTATCTCTGAAGACCGATTGTTGCGGTTTCGTAAGGCAGTTCTAGTTGAACTAATCCTCTGCCTCCTTTGGATCTGGACATATGCAGACGATAAACATCAGCTTTAGGATGATGCATCGCTATCAAGCGAGAAGATTTCTCGTTTTGACATCCATTCGCTTAATGTCAGTTAGGGTCCAATTAAGGACTTAAAACTGTATTGCACCACAGGGACATTCAAAATGTTTGAAGCTGATATTCTTCTTTTTTTTAATTATATCGGTGTTCAACACCAGAGGCGCACACGCCTGCAATATTCTTTTCTTACTTTCTTCTTCATTTAGTGTTGAAACCTGACTAATACATGGAATAATAATGCAACACAAAATGTACTTAGAACAAAATGTATTGAAACAAGAAAGTGTACACAATATTTACATATAGTCTTTTGTATATTCCTGGTAAGACCGTTCCTGGAGAATGTGTTGACTGAGTCGCAGTCGGGCAGAGTCTCTGGTTGAATCCCTTGATTCCTTCCTCTCTTCCCGGTACCAACCATATTTACATGGTCGGTACTCCACTATGCAAATTAGGTGGATCCTACCACAACATTTAGGTATACTGTATTCCATCTTATTATGATTATTATTATTTCTAATTTGCTATTTAACCCAAGATTTCGCTGAAGACTCTGTGAGAAAAAGAAGAAAATACGCATTTTAAATGATTGAAATGTCTTCTTTGAAGTGAGATTTGTTTTAATTTGTTTTATTGGAAGATAATAATGACCTAGAAATAATAACCGTACGAAAAGAAAAATAAATTTTTATATGTAAATAAAGTATTTAGGCATTTTTAAAATCATTTGAACGTTGATTTGCCATTCATCGAGCCTCCATTACAGACGAAAAATGTAAAAAAATATTTAAACAACAAATTTAAAAATCTCTTAAAAATCCAGTATTTGTCCTCGAGATATGCTTCAAAGGATATTAGTAAATTAAAGAATTAATTAATTATGATTCACTTAAAAGCGAGCAAAAAATTTAAATACGGAAAATCAGCTGCAATAATTAAGAAATTTCTATTTATAAGAATAAGTTATTTTTATCTTATATAAAAAAATAGTTTAAGTATATCATTTTTTTATTCTGTCCACTTTTATAAGAGTTAGTTTAATTAATCATTTCTTTCTTTATAATATACTAGGAGTATAAAAAGAATGGTTATTTTCTTACCTGTTTGATATCATAAAATATTTAATTGCATGAAGTAATGTCTCTTTTAACTATCCTGAATTTCAGGAAAAAACATTAAAACAATGAAATTGCTATTAACAAAAATGGGAAAATTGATAAAGAGATAATTGTGCTAATTGATTGCCTTCAGTTCGATTTCTTTCAGATGTAATTATCATAAAACATTACAGACACCATCAAACATCATACAATGTTTTTCTTTTAAAAATATTGAAAATGTTGTCGGTAGATTTAAAGAATAAATAAATATAATCAATATTTACTGAATAAGCAGGAAAATATGCGAAAAACATGCATCCTTATGGAAAAGTTGAAAACAAAAACAGCATGACTGATTAAGAACGATAGATATTAAACTGATATTATCACTCTTCCGATAAGGAAGTGTATTCAGGGAGGTAATTTAGAATTATTTCCTTTCTGAAGTTTCGTACAAAAAATAATCTAACATTTGTGAAAATAATAAATAAAATAAAATTCTTTACAAAATATTTCGAATGCAGAAATGGCATTAAAACTTTATTTTTCGACTGACAGAGATATTTATATTTAATAGAAAAATCTCTTTTGTCATCAGTAACCAGAAAAGTTTCAAAATCTGAAAAATTACAAGTAAATTTTTCAAAAATAAATATTTCTTGTAGATTTCTTTATCTTGCTGAAAATCTGAAAGGAAATAATTTGTTTTATTAAATTATTCACGCACCAATTCTACAGAAAAAATATTTTTTGACGTTTATCGAATTACTTTGGTAAGATTTCAAGACACATTTCCAAGATGTTCTGATTTGATATGGTAAAAATATTTTACCGAAATAACATCTTCGTGATTTTTTTTAATAAAAATATAAAAAGTATTTGTCATTACCTCTAATTTTAAAAGTGTTCCCTAAAGGCATTTCAATGTTTTTGGTGTCGACAAGAACAGTCAGTTCAAATTTTGGCCAAGGTATCCAGTATTTAATAGTTTTAAATGGAATCTGTATTCGTGTTCTACAAGTTATTTGAATTTAAATTTTTATTTATTTAAGATTTTTTCCTCTCGTTTCCAGTAGACCTACATTCATTGCTTTAAATTTATATATATTTAAATATTTATATATATATATATATATATATATATTTATATATATATATATATATATATATATATGTGTGTGTGTGTGTGTGTGTGTGTGTGTGTGTGTGTATGTGTGTATGTATGTATGTATGTATAAGACTGGTATTAATTGATTATCTGAATAATTATTTGAGGGCTATTTCTCTGCTCACAGATAGCTTAATTTAATTAAAATTTTGCTCACCTAAACTGGACATGTGTGTTCCGGCGTATTTCTGCAGAGAGATTATTCGGACATTTTAGGTTTCTAAAAGGAATGAATCCCCAAATGTAGAACCCTTTCTTGAATCAATTCTAGGACGACCTTAATCATCTCCTCTTTCGAAATTAAACCCGCCCCCCCGCGGTCCACTTTAGTAAGAGTGAAAGGTGACCAGTACCATAAAAGTTGAGTTTTCCTTGAATTGATATCGACCAGAAGAAACAAACATTGGAAATTTTGGCCAAAATATCCAGCATTTAATTCTTCAGTTGTCAATGTATGAAGCAGTCCTGAAAATTTCATTTAAATCGGATAATTTTCTGCTTTTTTGGTAATTTTTAAAAATAACGTTTAGCTTTTCTTTTCTTTTGCTTTCCTTTGGCTAAAATGCCTCCATTTTGATGGTACCTATATAATGTAAATTATTTTCTAAGACGTTAAACATATCAGATTAGAAGTTTATTTTTGTTGCTGTAGTTGCTTCTCGTTATCTCATATTTCCCGTTCAAGTTTGTCTCTCTGTTTAATATTTTTTTCATTCCTTCTTTCATTTTCTTTCTTTCGTTCTTTATTTCTCATTTTTCTTCCTCCAGTTTTTCCTTCCATAATTTATTAACTGCCTTCTCCCTCATCTCCCTTCCTCTATATATTCCATTCTCTATTTTAGACTAGAATTATCTATCTCTTAATCTTTCTTTTCCATTTTCTTTTTAATCATTATATTTTTCCTTCTCTACTTTTACTCTCAATGCTTACACCTTCCCAACATGTGTTTCTGTATGTCTTTCTCATCTCTTCATATTTTGTCCTCCTGGTCTTGTCTCACTTGCTAGTTTCATTAATTTAATCTAATAAACTTCAAGTGATTTATGAGGAGACTTAGAGACATCGCTCTGAAATAATCGCAGACAACTCAGCCGACTTATGAATATGTCAAATAAAAATTCATGTCGTCTTCCGGCAGAACAAGAAATTGAAGCCCCTTTACGTCTTGGGGACGTAGAAGGCGGGAAAAGTAGAAATGGCATTACAATTGCCATATAAAACGCAAATAAATATATAATTAAATAAGAAAGAAAGAGAGAAAGAAAATAAATAAAAGATTTATAATCATAAATTTTTTGTAAGATTTTGGAAAACTCCGAACCATATTTGATCAAGCAAGCGCCATCTTTTTGCTAAAGAAAATTATTATCTTTGTAATACAATTTTTTTTTACTCACATCACGCCATTCAAGGGAGTGAAGCCACTAAGACACAAGGGGTTACTAACTGTGGCAGAACAAGAACAAAAAGAGAAACATTTCTAAGAAACGCGAAAAATAGAAGAGTAATCAAGGCAGTAGATAGCGAGTGAAATTCCATTTTAATTTTTGCAGATCAAAGTTGGATGGAAAGCATGGCGCCGGAAGTGAGTTCCACAAGCGAGAAATGCGAGAAAAGAATAGAACTTAAGATTGCATCTAACCAACTCAACTGTGAATTGATGAGACATTGTTACCAATTAAATATTGCGTTTAAATTCATAAAGTCTAGGTACTATAGCGAAGAGCTCATCCGAATATTTACCATGAAAGTATTTATAGAAAAGGCACAGGGAAGCTACATTACGGCGCTGTAAAAGTAAATGAAGTCGAGATGCCAGGTCAAGACCAATCATATTGCTGATTCTTTGGATTTCATCAAGAATTTCTAAATATATAGCAGAAGCACCGGATCATATGTGGCAGCAATATTCTAAGTATGGTTGAATGATAGACTTATAAATATGCAAGATAGATTCCGGGAGGGAACAATTGTCTAGCGCGATACAGCTCTCTCAACAGGTGACACAGCAATGGATTCAATATAGTCTTTCAACTTCATGTCAGCAGAAGACATTAGCCCAAGATGGCGCAATGAGTCACTTCCCTGAAGGTTAGTATTAGCTATGGTGATGGAAGGTAGAAAGGGGTCTCTCAAATGTCTCTTTGTCTGTTGTACCTTAGAAGCGGGTAACACTATAGCCGAAGCGCCAGGTCAGGACCAATAATATTGCTGATTCTTCTTTGGATCTTATCAGGGAGCTCAAGGTAAATAGCAGGGGCACTGGACCATATGTGGCAGCAATATTCTAAGCAAGGGCGAATGGTAGACTTATAAATGTGGAAGATAGAATCTGGAGAAAAAATTGTCTAGCACGACACAATGACCCGATTTTTTAGCAGCAAACCTAGAAATGGATTCAATTTACTCTTTCCACTTCATATCAGCTGAGAAAGCACAACGATTCACTCTCTTGGGGGTTAGCAGCAGCCATGCTGATGGGAGGCGGGAAGGCGACTTTCAGGGAATTAATAGAAAGAATTTTCGTTTTTGATGTGGTAGGTACTGAAGGAAAAAGTACAAGGGTATAAGTTGAAGGAGCAGAAGAAAAATAGATAATAATAATAATAATAATAATAATAATAATAATAATAATAATAATAATAATAATAAGAAGAAGAAGAAGGGGATGAAGAGAAAGAAGCAGAAAATAATAGATAAGCTATGTAGCGTTGCAACACAGACCAGACACCAGGTTCGTTCTCATGGTGCAGCTTTTGGCTTACAAAATAACTCTTTGGTCAGATCATCACCTACCAAATAAAAGCATGGACCGATTGTAGCAGTAAATGTAAGTGTCTCTTCTTATCTCAACAGCTTCTCCTTCCCGATAGTGAAACTCCCTTCCTCTTATTTGCTTTCCTGGTCGCTATAATCTTCACATATTCAAATGTAATCTTGATTCTACTTTTGCTCTCAATCTCTGTAACTCCTTGCATGCGAGTGGCAGGCCCAATTTTCTTAGGGTGATTAACAACAAAGCAAATGTTACCCCGTTGTAACATTATGCTATAGACGAGCGAGGCAGAGATTCAACGGTGTAAGGGAAATTTTAACGTTTTTACTATAAAAAAGACGTCAGTGGCTAAGAGAGCTCGATTCTAGTTGAAGAGCATTGCATTTGCAGCAGCAGCGACTGTTTATAAAGTCACCCCTTCCTCACCGAGAGCTCAATCGAATTATTTCAAGAACACACACACACACACACATATATATATATATAATGTTCATCCGATAAAAGGCCTAAGAGCTACTCAAGGTAGAAGGTTACTGTGTGATGTTGTATTATTGTAAGAAAGGGAAGAAGTGACGTTCTTGAGGCTATGCAGGAAAGGTAACGTCTAACTCTTGACCTGAAGAGATCACGATTTAATTATTGAATTTCAGAGTATAGTGCTTAAAGGGGACTGGAAACCAAATCCTAAACAGGAAACAAGGGATATACGTCTACTCCTGTTCAAAAGACCATGGAGGAGTCTAAACCTTATCCTTGACCTTAAATCAACGTCTATTATTCTACAGCCACAATGCTGTAATTACCAGCGTAAGAAAGAGTAAGAAATAAAGTTCTTGGGAGTGATGCAAGAAAGATAACAGCTAACTTGAAGAGGTCAAAATTTAATTAGGGAATAACATTTCAGAAGCGTTAAAATTATAGAGTTGAAATAGACTTTAGAACAAACCGGAAACAGGATAGAAGGGATGAACCTCTACTCCTGTTCAAAAGACAGGGAGGAGTCTGAACTGTGCATTAAGCAAGTCTATCTACTCCTAATAATTACCGTATATCCAGTTAGTATCATAATATTTTTTCCGAGTATTGATGATAAACAATCTGCAGCTTCTCACCAGTGCTGTAAATCTTTCGTTCATCTAGGCTTTACCGTAGAAGTATTTTCACAAAATTCAACTCCAACCACGTAATACAGGCTGACAGATTTCACATGTACACCAAGAATACCAGCCTTATTAATGTACATACAGCATTATAAAACTATAAGTTTGTCATACACCTTGATTAGTAACCAGTCTACCGCAGAAAGAGATGGCAGCCTACTGCGGGAACATCTTCTGCCTATTCAGTAATGAATCGAAAGAGATAATCGCCCAAGTGTGTATCATGTACGGTGCTTAACTGATTGAAAGGAACTGGCCTTTTACCCAGCATCTTTAACGAAGGGTCGTATACAAGGAAATTTTTATGAGGTCGGCACTGAGGATGGAACTCCAAACTCATTAGTAATAGTCATCTTTTAAGTTTCACTAATCATTGTCTTATACCGATAAACCTACACAATTTCTTAACTAGAAAATATTATTTTTAAATTCGTTTTAAATAAAGAATTTTGGATCGACTGATTTTGATAACAATAACAGTTTGATAATGTTACATTTGATTTTAATAAGCGGCTTACTAAATACTACTGAAGCTTAAACCGGAGGTGCCGGGGGTGAATTAGCGACAAGATTTTACGGTCTATTTAAGCGTGTCTAATTGAAAGACAAATGATCGTCCAAATGTGTATCATGTATGGCATTTAAATGACTGAAAGGAACTGACCTTTTCCCAAGCATATTTAGCAATGGATGTTTTATGGGGTCCCAAGTGAGGATCTAATTCGCAAATTAGTAGTAATAGTCAACTAGTGTTGCTTTGCTAATCATTATCTTACGCTGAGAAACCTTCACAATTTATTAAAATTATTTTTTAAATTCATCTCTATATATAAAGTTGAAGCCTCTGTCTGTGTTTGTTATCAAACTTCCACTAGGGATTTGGAGATAGCCCCCCCAACACGACCATATATATTCTGAAACTACATTACCAAGGGTAATTGGATAAGTATATTTCCTTTTAATCAAAGGGTTCCTCCGGGTGCACAACCTACCCCCCATTGACTTTTTCCCCTTTGATATAAATTAAACTTGAACAAGAGAATAACTCCTAGGGTACTTGAGTAATTATCCAAGTACCCTAGTATATTTCATTTTGATCCAAGGGAATCACCGGGGACACCCCCTTCCCCCATCACTGAATTTTTACATTTGATATAAATTAAATTTAAATTCGAACAAAGTATACTTGGACGAGTATATTTCACTTTAGGGTACTTGGACACGTATATTTCATTTTGATCAAAGGGGTCCCCGGTGGGAATAAACTGTTTTTTTCCCTTTGATATAAATTAAATTTAAATTTGAATAATGGGATGACTCCTAGGATACTTATATAAGTATATTTCATTTTGATCAAAGGGAGTCCCTGGAAGCACAAACCTCCCCACTTTTTTTTTCCTTTGATTTAAATTAAATTTAAACTTCAACAAGGAAATGACAAGGAAATATAGGTGAAAGCCAGAAGATGGAGGTCACACAGGAAAGATCAAAATGAAACAATATGGACGTCAAGTTGAGCAAGAAATCACTAATCAGTTGGTAGTGCCTTAGAATACATATTTGTTGCGACAGTTCAACTCTCATATCACTGTTGAAATCTGCTCATCAATTCAATCAAGTATTGCATCAAATACGTATCAAAGGGGTCAGATCAAGCTGTTTTTGCATAAACCTCCACTGAACATTTCTTTCCTTTTGATTTAAATTAAAATTGAAATTGAATAATGGAATGACTCCTATTCAAAATATAGAAGGAGAAAACCAGAAGATGGAGGTCCCATAGGCAAGATCATTGAGTAATATTGATTTATAATTTTTCTTTACAAATTATAACAATAATTTAAAATCAATCAATTTCTTACAAAAAATGCATGACACTCAGCAAGGCGCGGGTAATTCGGTTAGTTTTAAATAAAGTATTTGGGGTTTACTGATTTCTTTTTACCAATAATCGTTTGGTAATTTTATAACTGACTCTTCTCTCTGAGAGAGCTATTTCTGTTTATTGGGACTATAAAATGACATTATACACGAACCTTGTATTTTCAGTTGAAGAAAGCTTTCTTAAAGCCTACACCTGAGTATTTTTTCATTACAATAACTATAGCTGAAGCTTAAACCAGTAGGAACAAATTGGTGACCCGATTTTCCTATCTATTGATCAATGACCAGTTGTATAAAAAGATCTCTGAAAAAGACATGAAAAAATATGTATATACATCTGAGAAGTTGTCCATGGATGAAATTATAAGGAAAATCGTTACAAGAAAATGTAAGTAGAAAAATGAAATAAAATGAAAAGATTAAAATCAACACAAACATAGGTATAATTTTGACTGATATAATCAAAGGACAAAATACAATAAAGAGTAACGCGGAAAAATAACTAAAAATTCTAAAAATTAAAAAAAAAAGATGAATATAATAAAATACACAAAGTGAAAACGAGAAAAAAAAACGAAAACGAAAAAACCGCTTGAGACATGAACCAACGAAGGTAAAACAGTAAAACTAGCAACAAGAAACAATTTTTGAAAAATGTCTCTAAATGAATTGAGAAACTAAATATGGTGATAACGATCCGAATAATAATGTCGGTCTCATCTGTGTGCGAGCAAACGTATTTTATTGCAAATTGCCGCCGCGGGGGCATTTTAAGCGCCAAATACGTTTGATAATGATACAATTTTGAAGTATGGCGCCACCTGGCAGTTTTTTTTTTATCACACGCACCAATCAACTAGTAATTAGCGCGTTAATTAGCTCATTCGATCAGTCCCCCACTTCTCATTCCGGTAAAGTCAGCCCCTTAAAAACTGAATCGAATCTGTTCTGCAAATTTAAGACTGTATAAATATTTATTAACAACACCTGGTATTTTTTTTTTATTCCTTTTTCTTTGGAGAATTTTTCGATTCCGTATTTTTTTTTTTTTTTTTTTACGTTGACTTTTTTCTTCAAGCTGAGGGCTGAGGATGTGACAAATAAGAGGAACGAACGGTGCTTCAAGCAAGTTTCTATTGGCAATTTGAAGAGGTTCGCAATCAGCAATCTTTTTGTTTGTTTCTTTGTTTGTTTTATAACTTATTCAAAAAAACGAGTTTTTTTTTTTTTTTGTGTGTGATCAGTAATTTTAATGTCTTGGAGTAAAAAATAATCCTGCAGTTCAAACGATAAACGTGTAGACGTTTGGAAAATAAGGATTAAGATAGTTAAAATCTGCTGGGAAATGTCATTCATGCTAGCGTAGAAAAATATAATTGCTATAGGCATGCGTGCGAACGCCGCAAGAAAAGTAATTAAAAATAAAAAAAAATTATACCCCTGCGTACACGATATTTACTTGCTTGTGAGCAAAGAAATCGTTTAGCTAATGAATTGAAGTCTGTAGTATAATATGCACTTATAATATGTGAGAAATCTATGTTATGAAACAGATTGGCGGCAGGATGCCATCATTTTACTGTCGAAATTGCTAGATGCAACATAAAGTTCTATGCTATTTGTTTCAGTATTTGTCAATATTTATGAGATGAGGTATTATGTACACTATTTACATTATTTGGACTATTGTCCTCGTCTTTGTCACCATATTTATTACAACGTTTCGGCCTTTCAGTGTCTGTCTATATTTCTGAGATGAGGTATTACTTACGCTATTTACATTATTCGAACTATTGTCCTCATCTTTGTTGCCATATTTATCACAACGTTTCGCCCTTTCAGTATCTATCTATATTTCTGAGATGAGGTATTATATACACTATTTACATTTTTCGGACTATTGTCCTCATCTTTGTCATCATATTTCTTACAAAGTTTGGGCCGTTGTACGCTCCGGCCTTCTTATGCTAGGCCACAAAAATCTCCTGAGCCGACCAAGCATAGAAATGAATAAAATATGGGAACCAGAGAAAAATGATAATAACAAAAAAATTGCAATATGAGCTCTGGTAAAAAATATGCAATGATAACAGCAAAAATTATAATATGAGCAATGGTAAAAATGGTTGCTAAAGACATTAGGTTTATAATATAATAATTTCCTTATAATAACCAGAAATTCATACACAGATGTCCTCAAAGACACATGACACAGTGGATAAAGGCATTAGTTTGATCCAGTGACAGGACCCAAACAATGTGAGTTCAATACCTGGTTAAGACGGTGGAGAACTTGGAGAGGGGAATTAACAAGTGATAAGTGATAAGTGATAACTGACATCAAATAAACATGGCGCGGGGAACTAGAACAGTCTACCCAGTGAGCGAAATAAAGGGTTCAGTTCGACATTCCAATCACCTTAATTCTTATTTTATTGTCTTCTCTCCTTGACAGTAATTCTTCTCTTATTTTCTTACACCCCTTTCCGTCTTAGAGGCTTTAGTGCCTTACTTAGAGTAAAATTTAAATACAATATCAATCGTTATCTTCTGTTTTCTTAATCCCTGATCTTTTATTGTCCTCTTTACGTGACAGTAGTTTTTCTCTTATTTTCTAACACCCAGTAACCTCCTTCCGTCTTAGAGGCTTTAGTTCCTTGCTGGGGGGGATTTAAATGCAATGTCAATCGTTATCTTGTGTTTTCTTAAATCTTGTTCATTTATTGTTTTCTCTCCTAAAATAGTTTTTCTCATATTCTCTAACACTCAGTGACACTTTTTCTGTTAGTAGTTTTATTGCCTAGCTGGGGTTAAAATTTAAACACCATGTCAATCGTTATCTTCTGTCGGCTTAATCTATGTCTTTTATTATTCTCTCTCGATTGTTTTTCTTATAGTATTTTAACACTCAGCAACCCCTACTTCAGGATATTAGTGGATTTGTTGCCTTGCTTGGTGCTAAAGGATTTTAAAAAAAATATTTTTTTTTTTTGTCTGCGAGCGACGGCATGCGAGTATGGGATCTATGTGCATATGTATGTGTTGCGTGTGGGAGACTTACACTTGCTTCAGCGATTTAATGTACATCGGCACGCACATGTATACGGTGTTCGAAATAAGACATTGGAATAATAACTTTCATAAAAAACCTGGAAAACACCTATATTAAGGTTTTAACCACATCAAACAAGAAAGAAAAGAGAAACTTATCAATAGCTTAGCCCTTTAGACTTGAGTGGTCGGTAGACTGGCACCTGTGTGCATGGGTATATATCGTACTCATCGGAGGGTATTTACAATGGTCCTCATCTAATTTTGGCCGTTGTATTCTCCGGCTTTCTTCTTGAGATTGGAATTTCGAACTGAACCCCTTATTTCGTCCACCGCAGTAGATTGTTCTAATATCCTTTCAGTATTTGTCTATATTTCTGAGATGAGGTATTATGTACACTATTTACATTATTCGGACTATTGTCCTCATCTTTGTTGCCATATTTATTACAACGTTTCGGCCTTTCAGTATCTGTCTGTATTTTGAGATGAGGTATTATGTACACTATTTAAAAATTATTCGGACTAAAATTAAAAATCTTTGTCGCCATATTTATGACAAAGTTTTGGCCGTTGTACGCTCCGGATTCTTCAATTGGTTGGAATATCGAACTGAATCCTTTATTTCGTTCACTGGGGTAGACTATTCTAGTTCACAGTATGCCATGTTTAATTGATGTTGTTGTGGTAGGATCCACCTAATTTGCATAGTGGAGTACCGACCATATAAATATGGTTGGTACCGGGAAGACGAGTGGAGGAATCAAGAGATTCAACCAGAGACTCTGCCCGACTCCGACTCAGTCAACACATTCTCCAGGAACGTTCTTCCCAAGAATATACAAAAGACTATATGTAAATATTGTGTACACTTTCTTGTTTCAATACATTTTGTTCTAAGTACATTTTGTGTTGTATTATTATTCCATGCATTAGTCAAGTTTCAACAGATGTCAGTTAATTCCCCTCTCCAAGTTCTCCACTTCTTTAACTGGGTATTGAACTCACAATCTTTGGGTCCTGTCACTGTATCTAACCAACAACCTTCATCCATGTGTCCTTTTTTTAAATTTTAAATCATAGTAATAATAGTAATTGCAAAACTGAAATCAATAATGATAATAATTTATGTAATTGCAGAACTCCTAACATTTGTTCAGTGCAAAATAAATGTCTTACTGAATCAATTGTTTACCAATGCACTATTTCATCTACTGAAATCCTGGCTGTTAAGAAATTTTATATAGGTAGTAAAAAAACCCTTTAAACAAAGGTGGTATCAGCACGTATCTTCTTTTCATAACAATGCGTCTTGTAACCGATCATTCCTTTCTAAATATTTTTGATATTTAAAAGAAATTAATAAACCCCTACCGTAAAATGGAAAATATAAAAAATACGAGAATTTGTAAGTCTTTAAATGACACACAATTTCGTCTTTACTAAAAAAAGCTGCATATCATAAATAAAAAAACAAAAATAAAATAAATATAAAAAAAGAAATGAATTCATATTAATTTGTAGGCATTGTATAATATTTACGTTACAATAGAGTTAAAAGAATTTTTTTATAAAATTACATATAATTACATATCTATTATTTTATTTATATATAATGGTCAACATAATATTTTTTTTAATTCTTTGATTTTTCAACTTTAATATTGTCATGTTTTATTGCTCATTAAATATAATAAGTATCATATTTTGGGCTCAATATATATATATATATATATATATATAAATGTCTTAATTACACTATAGGTTTCTTTAAGAATGTCCTGATGTATAATTTTCTTTTTAAAATCTTGAAATTCCTTTAAAATAATTTTGTGTTAAATAGCTCTATTTCACAGTATTTAAACCTTATATTTGCAACAGGATGGGGTCTGTGGTGGACGTGTCTAATGCGTCAACTAATCTAGACTTGAATTAATAACCTACCTACCCCTACCCACCCCTACCTTCTGACGTTATTTTATCATTTTTATACTTTAGCTTTGATCCGTCTTTTGATTGGTTAATCAAGACATGCCAGTAAAATGTGTATTTTTTTTTAAATTTTGGTTACGCCCCCCCCCTACACTCATTTGTAACTTTCAAATCAGCTACGGAATTGTTTTCTGATGTTCTAAGTAAATCATTTTAATCATAAGTTATCTTCCATCGCCTGATGAGGGACAATTTTACAGTTCCGAAACGTGTAAATTTTTGTGTAGCGATGTAAAATATTATAATGCAAGCATTATAATATATATATATATATATATATATATATATATATATATATATATATATATATATATAATAATCTTATAAAAAAAAAGCAATTATACTCGTCTGGAAAAACCTTAGGTGTTTCTGCTTGTAAATGAACAAACCAATAGATGAAAAAAAAATAAGGAATAAAAAAAGAAAGAACTAAGAACATGTAATTCAGGTGAAAACAATCGACCAGAATCCAAGCTAAGAGTCCAAAGGCTCTTTAGCTTCGTAGTATATATATATATATATATATATATATATATATATATATAGATGAATAGATAGATAGATAGATAGATAGATGACAATGGAGATAGATAGATAGATAGATAAAATTCTCGATGTACAGTTATTTACATTCAATATATATGCTTTTAAGTATGTATGTATCTATCTCTCTCTCTCTCTATATATATATATATATGTGTGTGTGTGTGTGTTTTATGTGTGTATATATACATGCAAATACAGATAACTGTACATACATAATTATATGTATATACAGGTATCTGTCTTTGCATGTGTATATATTTGATTTGAAAGTATATGTGTTTATATATGTCTGCCCTTTCGTGTGTGTGTGCGTGTGTCGAGAGAAACGGGCAGAGAAAATAACATTCTCGTCGTATTGGCAGCCAATTTTATTCCCTAATTTAGATAATGAACAAAGTCATGGATTTCAAATATTATCGATTTCGTCTGGCAAGATCGAACAAACTGAATATTTCTTCAGTGAATCTAATTTGCTTTTCTGCAAATATCAATAAACAGAGAGTTTTATTAATATGCACAGCAGCCATATTTACGCTAATCGAGCTGATGTCAAAAAGCACTTCGATGGCAAATTTGTATTCATTAACCATTAATGATTGGCAATATGCTTTCAAAATGAGATCGAAATGCTTTTGCAGTTAAAATTAAATTAATTTTACTATTTATAATTGTCCCAAACATCTTTTCTAGATTTACAGGAATATATAGAATCTAATATGGATAAAAATTATTGAATCTGTTTCAGAATTTCTTGTGAAACAAAAATAGCGGCACACTTAATATCTGATCGTGATAATCTGCTTGCAGCATTTGGAATCCATGTACAGAGTCGAGCTACATTTTAAATTATATAACTAGGAAATTTGCAGGGGACATCTCATTCGTACTTAGCCAAGTTAACCATAAGTATTTACCCAAACTGCTATAAGTAGGAAAATTAAAATGTAGACGAATTTTACAAGCCCTGCCAAAATTAATATTTACAAGATTTCGGCTAAGAAATTTATATATTTTACATGTCTGATAAATTTTATCTATTTTGGAATTTTTACATAAGTTAGGTTAATCTGACACGATTACAAATAAAAAATAAATATATATATATATATATATATATATATATATATATATATATATATATATATATATATATATATATATATATATATATATATGTATATTGGATTCGAAAATAAAACAACATTTACCCCCCACACAAAAGACACACACCAGAATTTTGAATCTGTCTTCCAGGAAGAGCCCCTAACCAATAGTTCTGACTCTACTATTGCTGAGCATATAAAATAGTAGGAAATGTGTGGTTAATTTTATATATTGGACCATTTTTGATTTTATCTAGGCAGATCTCTCTCTCCTCATATATATATAAAGGTTCTAGAGTCCTTGTATATCAGATCCTGTGAGCCTTTCCTTTGTAAACAGAAGGAATGCTTACTGGGTCTAGAACAAAATGTTAATGGACTCTAGTTTGACAAAATTCATTTTTTTTTCTCTTCCATTCGTTAATTTAAATTTAATTTTTTTTTTAAATTTCTATTCCCAAAAAAAAAAAAAAAAAAAAACTTAATAAGTCCTGGGACGAAACCGATTGTTTTTTTTTTTAGCTTTTTATTTTAAAAATGATTTATAAATTTTGCCTTTTCCTACTATTATTAAATTCTGTACAACAAAAAAACACAAACACACACACACACACACACACACACACACACACACACACACACACACACACACACACATATATATATATATATATATATATAAAATATATATAATTCTCAGAGTTAACCTGTAGAAAAAGACAATGTGTATATTGTTTTACTTTTATACATATATATATATGTGTGAGGGGCACCTCAAGGCGGTGTAATGGTCAGCAAGCTTGTCTCTCTAAAACAATTACAACTGAGTCGTGAGTTCGATCCTCACTGGGTGCCCCATACTTTCGGCCTTGTGCAACATAAGCTACGCTTGAAAATCACTATATATATATATATATATATATATATATATATATATATGTGTGTGTGTGTGTGTGTGTGTGTATAGCTGGCCACTTGTATTCGAGGATACACGTCTCGTAGGGCCGATAGCTAATCCCTATTGGAGACGCTCGCTCAGGCACATTTGTGTTTGTTTAACACCTACATAGCCCAGCCATGGTTTATACTGCAACTATGCTGAACGGACCTCAGTTACAGTTTCTAGGAGAGATCTAGCGTGAGCAACAATCCGAACAAAGCCAGTACACTCAAACGCTCGGTCAGGATGACTTGTGACTTCGTGCTAGCACAGCTATCGACGGCACACAAGGGTTCCATCTACGCAATTTCCCTCACAAGTCTTGGGTCAATCCGTGCTATGGTTTTCAGCCACTTTCCAAACGTGCCGCACACTGGGATTGACCACCCTCCAGTATGATAACATCAGGAAGTCTCCTTCCTGACCAAATCGACCATGGTGTGTTTCGAACGTGCTCATATATATATATATATATATATATATATATATATGATAGAAATTGTTATGATTTTTATAATTATATTTAAGTAATTCATCGAGTCTGAAAGAAACCTCAACAGAATGCAGAAAGCACTGAACGGCCGTTTCATCCTATATTTGGGACTCGGTGACGAAGAGATAAGAACTAGACTCGATATTGCGATATATATATATATATATATATATATATATATATAAATATATTTATAGATAACGATTTCTCATGGTAGTGCGAGGCTTTTTTTTTATTCATTTTTTTTGTGTTCGTAAAGCGTGTAAAAACTGTCCGAATGTTCTATATATCCGAGCGCTTTCGGCTGTTCCTTTAGTCATTATCAAGGGTATATCTAAAGTATATATCTATAAAGGGACAATAATTTAAATATTAATTGCATAAAAACATTCAATAACATCACTTACTCATTGTCGTTTTTTAGGCATTAAATTACATCACTTAGCATCTTCCATAATTTACCGAGACTTTTCAGTGAACCTGATGAATACTTCTGAGCATCTCTTAAATTTAAAAATTTTGAAAAACTAACATTTTTAATTTTATTTATAAATACAGGTTGCAAAATAAAATCCTTACATTACCTTGATGAATTTCATCAAAAAACAAAACATGTCAACTAAGATAAGTTTTCCTTGTCTTTATTTATATGTGTCTGTGTGTCTGTGTGTAGGAGTAAGTAATTTAATATGCTAAGTGATGTAATTTAATGTCTAATAAATGACAGTGAGTAAATGATATTGTTAAATCTTTTTTCTTTTTATGCAATTACTATTTAAAAATTCAGCATCATTTACTCACTTTAGTCTAGGTAAATTATGGAGGATGCTAATTGACCTAATTTAATGCCTAATAAATGAAAGTGAAAAAGATTTAACAATATCATTTACTCGCTTTCATTTATTAGACATTAAATTACGTCACTTAGCATCCTCCATAATTTTTTAGTCTTTTCAGTTAGCCTGATGAATATTTCTGAGCGTCTCTTAAATTTAAAAATTTTGAAAAACTAACATTTTTACTTTTCTTTATAAATACTTGTTGCAAAATAAAATTCACACATTTGCCTTGCTGAAGTCCATCAGAGGAAGAAACGTGTTGGTTACATTAATTTTTACTTTTGTCTTTATGTATATCTCTTGAAAATATATTTTCAATTGAGCACTTTTGAACGACAAGCTCATTCTAAAAACAACGGTCCACTGCGTAAATGCGAAGCTCTTCAGTAAAATGAATGGAGCACTTTGTCTGCTTGGCGTTTGTTTAGGTTTGTAAAAACAATACGCTAGATTTGGCAGATTCTTTCTGTCGAATGAAGATGGCTCAGTTGTAGAAGTTCTGACTGACGTCAAATCAGTTGGGTTTCAATCCAGGCTTGAGGCATTCGGTTGTCTAGTCGCACTGAGGAACTGTGATGCAGAGAAACAATACTGTCTGCGAATGACATATATATATATATATATATATATAAGTGGATATTGAAGTCAACACTCTGAGGCGACAGTCTGTTTCAGGCTAAACGCAATCGCCAGAATTTTGGGTGTTGACATCAATCTCCACTTTTATATTTACATACGCTCTGTCTCTGATATTGAGCACTTTAACCCATAAATATTGTATAACTTAAGACTATATTTTACCATATATATATATATATATATGTGTGTGTGTGTGTGTGTGTGTGTATGTATGTCTACACACGCACGTTTTTGTGAGCAGGTAAGCCGATAAAAGAAATTCGAATGACAAAAAACAAACTTTTCTACGAGGTTTTGAAAAACTAAACAAATACAAAACCCCTGGAGATGGAAATAGAAAAAAATGTGGCACTTAAAAACTAAAACTGCTGTGACTGGAGCTTTGGGTCTAATAAAGAAAGAAACTCAAACATAAATCAACCCAATTCCTGATGCACCATTTCTCCACGACATCAAACAAATAAACAAGCGCAGGCCATATCTTGCGGGGAGCTTTATCAATTTCATTTTTTTTTTATATCGAAAGCTGTCTTTTGTTTAAGTAGTAACATAAAATAACTGCCCTGTATCATTGGTTATAAGACATCACATGATTATAAAATTCTACTGTCCTTAGATTAACGCCAAAACACTCTTAAATGTTCTTATCGTAGCTTCCGGCGCGAATGCCAAGTAGTACAGCATGTCGTTTCAAAATTTCTGACGGAGTGAATTGCGTCATGGTGATCTTTTTTTCTCACCCTATTGTATTGTGCAGTCGACAAAATAAAAAACACGCAATGTACATAAGCGAAATTAAAAATATAAAATGGCGACAATTTACCCATCGCACCCTGTACACACTCACAGTCACATAAACACACACACACACACACACACATATATATATATAGTTCTTTAGCATTTATTTTAAAAAGCAGTGCTCGATACACAGTAGAGTATCATATTCTAATCTTATTATTTAAAATATGTGTATGTATTCATCGCTACACAGAAATTACCATGTTTCGGAACTAAAAACTAAACTTTAAATTAAACTTAAAGTTTTTGTTCCATTCTGAAGCGATATTGAATAACTTTCGGAAAAATGATTTACTTTTTTAAGCTAGGTAATATTATATAGTTTTTTAGTTGGTGGGAGAAAGGGATTACACAATTTTAAAAAGGTGTTGCCTTTTCTGATAAATCGGGATACAAGTCTAATTTAAGATGGCAACCTGTAAATATAGGTTAAGAGTTAGGTATGGGTTTTATATATATATATATATATATATATATATATATATATATATATATATATATATATATATGTTTGTGTTTGTGTTAGGTATGGGTTTGTAATATATATATATATATATATATATGTGTGTGTGTGTGTGTGTGTGTGTGTTTTGTTTGTGTGTGTGTGTGTGTGTCTGTGTATGTGAGTGTGTGTGTACGTTTGTGTGTGTATAAGAAATTAATTTTCTTTTATATATCTGCAAAAACGTTTGTCCTGATTTAATTGTATAAATTGTGTCTTCAGTGGGTGTTAATGCGAGTCGAGCAATTAGGGCAACTGCAGTTTTTGACAGTCGCTGTTGGGTTTGTGTAGATTTTTTAGGGATTTTCTTTCTCTTTTGCTTTTGATTATTACGTGCTTCGAGTGTTTTTTTTTATATATATATATATATATATATATATATATATATATATATATATATATATATATATATATATATATATAGTTAATAAGAATGCAAAAATCATAACTATTGGGAAAGAGAGGAACATTTAAATTGAAGTTCCCATATATTTCTCATTTCTCGTTTTTATCAAATTTTTGACTTGTAGTTTCCCTACCTTAGGAATCATTAATATTGCCATAAGTCCATTCTTCTTAACCTTACAATAGTGAGTTTTGTAGAGCCAGCTATTAGATAGTGCCAACACTAGGAAGACCTGCGAATGGCAAACAAAAATATGAAATAAAATAAGATGTTTTAGCATTAAATATTAGAAATAAATGACTAAACATACGTAACTAAATTCATGAGTAAATTAAGCAGTAATTTGTCGACAGTAATGTCCAATAATAACAACAAAAAATGTAGCAGAAAAAAAAACAATTCTGTTCGAAGTAATTCTACCACGAAAGGAAGTCGTCCGCCATTGTTATTCTCTCCTCCCACTACCACGTTCCAACTTGATTTACTTTCTCCAGCTGCCACGCATGCGCCAAGAGTAGCACTTCCGTTGCCGCCGATGCATTATTCATGAATGCAAAATGCTTCCTCTGCGCCGGGTTCCGCTAATTACATTGCACACGAATGCACTGATAATCTTCTAAATTGCCTACACGTTACTCTCCCGCCATCCTCACAACGAGCATTTCATACTTCCCTGCAGGGAGGCTAAGATGAATATAATGACAGCCGCGAGGCTGTTTCCAATTATTTGACCTTCCAAAACATGTATTTTTTTTTAAGCAGGAGGAGAACAAAATTTAGAAGGAAATAAATTATTTTTAATACATAAAACGAAAAAATAAAAATTTTAAAAAAATATATATATTGGATTAAGAATAATTTTGAAATGGTCACAAAATATCTCCAAGATTGAATAAAGAATTATATTTTTAAAAAAAGAAAAAAATAAACTAGCAAAATTCGGCTAGTAATAATAATAATAATAATAATAATAATAATAATAATAATAAACACATGACCTGATACTCCACCAGGAACGGCTCTTATGGCTTCTGACCTGAATTGACTGGAGGTATTAATATGTGCATTATTTGTATGGAGAATTAAGATATTCTGCAGTAAATATCACGTTCAGCGCCACTGATTGGCTTCTGTTGTCTGACTTGGACCAGTTAGGCATGTCCCCTAGGGACTAAGTGGAAGCGGTGGCGTACATCATGGTCGTTGTGAATTTCTTGTTTTTTGGGTGGGTGGAGGGTTCAGTTTGATGGATGAGGCAGCAAGAGCGACGCAAGAACCACATCTCGATACTTGTGAACACCATGAATCAGAGTCCGTCTGAGCTGACTGAGCCATCTGAAATGAAGATGTTTCTGACTGGGACTACAATTACAAAGGTATCCGGGTTTTTATCAAAACCTATCAGCATATCACACTGAACAGGCTGTGATGCATGTGCTAAAGCCGTAGAAGACTGGGACCCATCATTGATGTAATGGGCAGAATATATTTGTACACCAGCCTTAATTTGTTGATTACACTCTCACTCAATAATAATAATAATATATCTTTGAAGATCTTAAAAAATTCTATCAAAATAAAAGGATCAATGGATTGCTAATTACACAAAGGTGTCTCCTTAGAACATCAATAATTCCAGTTGTGGTTTGAGTCAACGGTTATCAGCGGAAATGGTTCTAATAGATTCATTGAAGCCAATTCTTTAAAGAAATAAAAAAAAAAATTGCTCATAAGTACAGCTCCTACCAGACGAAAGGATTTTTCAATTTAAAACGTGTATGATCTTATGCTGTTGTGCTGATAGCTAAGGGGTAGAACTCCGACTGAGGCCAAATCGGTAAAGTTTCGATCTCGGCTTGAAGCAATCGGATATCTATCCACACTCATGAGCTGTGATACAGCGAAACAGGCCTGTATGTGGATGACATTATATATATATATATATATATATATATATATATATATATATATATATATATATAATATATAATTTTAAATGGACAAATTCAACAATTACTTTAAGACATTTTTTATCTTTATACATTCTTTTTTACAGATAAAAAATATTTAAATAAATGCTCTGTTTAAAAAAAAACAGTATTAAACATTTACCGGCCTGAATGTTATTAAATTTTTCACAGAAAATATTCGTCCTCCGACAGGATTCGAACCTGTATCTGTGGCCAAATCGGTTAAAGGCACGTCAAGCTAAATGATGGTTCCGTATAGGACACCGGTTCGAATCCTGTCGGAGGACGAATATTTTCTGTGTAAAATTTCTCGAACATTCAGGCCGGTATATGTTGTTTAATACTGCTTATTATAAACAGAGCATTTATTTAAATATTTGTATCTATAAAAAGAATGTATAAACATAAAAATGTCTTAAAATAATTGTCGGACTTTGTCCATTTCATAATGTGTGACGTCATTTGTTTACATTTGATACGCCATGTGCAGATATGAATGTACGTGAGAGATTCATAGAAGATTGAAGTTCAAATACAGTAAATTCGACCTCGCTCCGCTGTGGCCAAATTGGTTAAAGGCACGTCAAGCTAAATGACGGTTCCGTATAGGATACAGGTTCGAATCCTGTCGGAGGACGAATATTTTCTGTGAAAATTTCTCGAACATTCAGGCCGGTAAATGTTGTTTAATACTGTTTATTAAGCAGAGCATTTATTTAAATATTTGTATCTATTAAAAGAATGTATATAATAATATGTCCGGAACTAGCAAATAATGAATATCCCCACAGACATAACAAGGGGGCGATATATATATGCACTGGATGATATACAAGAAGCATAAAATCGAAAGCACTGAGAGATGTCTCAGCAAACATTTTTACCAGTGCACCAACCACAGTTACCAAAAATAGCTATGCAACTAACCTCTGAAATATGCCAATTCAAGCTGAAAGGGAAATAGAAACCAACAGATCTGATATTATAAAATAAAATCAAAAAATGTATGCTAATTGACAAAGCGGTACCATCAGAGAGAAACACTCCGTCAAAAGTATCGAGAAAATGTTCAAATACAAGGAGCTGGAGATCGAGATTAACAGGATGTGTGGAATGAAGACTGAGACTGTACCAATAATAATCGGAGCTCTGGGTCTCGTAAGAAAAGGAATGGACAATTCTATTAACAGCACCACCACACCTCTTTCCCGGTGCGTGACGCACTCATTTCTGTATCAGTGATTAATTCTTCCCAAATGCAGTTAAAACCGGCAAGGACTCTTTTGGTTACTGTTGAAACTTGAATAAAGCATGGAATAATAATAATACAACACAAAATGTACTTAAGCAAAATGTATTGACACAAGAATGTGTACACAATATTGACAGATAGTTTGGTATATTCTTGGGAAGACCATTCCTGTAGAATGGGTTGACTTAGTCGCAGTCAGGCAGAGTCTCTGGATTGGATCTCTTCTTCCTCTCCCGTCTTCCTGGTACCAACCATATTTATATGGTCGGTACTCCACTATGTAAATTAGGTGGATCGTACCACAACAGTTACCTGTTTATTTAACAATTATATATATATATATATATATATATATATATATATATATATATATATAATTGACTCTACATATAATATATAAATATGAATTATGCCTTAGGTCCTGAAAAATAATGTTTTTCTCTAGAGCACTTTTACAAATTCTTGATTTTATTTCATCACTTTATCACACCATTCAGTTCTGCTGTTATATTGTCTTAAAAAACATAACTATCTTATAAAAAAGAAATAGTCAATTGTCATAAAAAAAGAAAAAGTCAGTTGCTGATAACTCCTGAAGGATGGATGGACGGGTCCGTCTACGAAACTCTGGAGTCGGGAATGCTGAAGGCAACATCAGTCAGCTAAGAGACAAACTTTTACTTATATTGATTCTCTAGATAAATAGATAGATTGATAAGAAAAGAACCAGGACAACACAATAGATACGGTTTCGAGAGATATGCATTTTTGTTGTGGTAAATTGCATGTTCCAATAGTTTATAATAAATATTTATTTCTCAACTCTTGTATTGTGCTCTTTTTAAATTACTGTTATACACGTTTTAATTTATATTCTTTTCGTTCTTTTACATTTGTATATATATATAAAAAAAACCCAGACAACATGCATTTCACGGATGTCAGAATTCGTTGAAAAATACATTCTTACCCTCCCTAAACTTAGCCCATTTTCGAACGTAACTAATAACAGATACAACAAAAGTGAGTAAAAATGAACACGTTACCACCCCTTGTCTGAATGATTGGATTTCTCTGTATCCTTAGAAACAGTGAATTATGAATTTTTGTGTGCGTTTAAAACTCAGTAAATTTTTAAAAACCAGACACATCAGTAACAACACGTGTCCTCTACGGAATCGTCTTATATCCTGGAGAAATGTAAAAATCGGTGAAGCACGTCAGCCTATATGACGGTTTCGTATATGATGCAGGTTCAATTCCTGTCGGAGGACACATTTTTTCTATGAAGATTTCTCGGACATTTAGGCCGGTAAATGTCGTTAGTACTGTTTATTATAAACAGAGCATTTACTTAAATATTTGTATCTATAAAAAGAACGTATAAAAAAAAAAAAATGTCATAAAAATAACTGTGCATTTCAATTAATAAATATATATATATATATATATATATATATATATATATATATATATATATATATATTTTCGGTTTTCGTTCATCTCACATGTTGACCAAATCAGTTTTCGAACAGAAGGTTCGAGATAAAAATGCCTCGGTTATCGAACAAAATTTCGGTTCTCGAACATTCCCCGATCCGAGTTAACCCGAACAGAATCATTTCTGAGTCGACCGCTGTGTGGTAAACGTTCGTGTGTTGTGTCGTGTTTTTTTTCAAATTTTTTTTTCTCTACATTGATTCCTACTGAAAAATAGTTTCGGTTTACGAAACATTTCGTGTTAAAAACGGCCTTCAGGAACGAATCTATACATAATACATACATACATACATACATATATATATATATATATATATATATATATATATATATATATATATATATATATATATTACTAGATATTTGTATGTTACCACACGTCGAAAATGACTCGAAATTTTCCATTGAAACTTTTCCTTCAGGAATGGCGCCATTTTTCCATGTCATTTATTTCCAGCGTTTATTGATAAGACTTCGCTCTTTCTCTATAATGTAACACCATAAATTTGGGGCAGGAACAGTTTTGAAAGGGTAATGAAGAGGAAAACTTGTAATAGCAAGGATATTACACCAACTTCTATCCAATTTTCAAATTAATCAAGAAATAAGTCTTGTATAGCTTTACATGTATTGCATTTTGCTTGGATGGAAATGAGTCCCCGATACATTTCACTCGATCATTTTACCTATTCCCATCAAATACTTATATAGTTGAACATTAGATCATTTAATAGACGAATACATGCCTTTTAAAAGGATCTTCAAACTTTAAATTTTCCTAAATTGCCCCTGTGTTAGCTGTTCTAAATAAGAATATTTGTTAAGCTTTCAACTGCCCCATTAGATCAGCATTTCTCAACCGGTGCGCCCGGGCGCAATAATACGCCCTGAAAGGTAAGCAGATGCGCTTGAAGTTAACGGAAGAGTAATTTATAAATTATTTTTATCTTTAAAAGATTTCTTTTTTTTTTAAAGTTAGAAACGCCAAGCATATGGCTTCCATGTTTAAGTTAAGTCATTGACATTTGATATTTTGAACTGGATGACAAATTCTTTAATCTTTAAGAGGAGGATAATCCCTTCCCTTTTGCCTTCCTTAAGAGATTTAAATCAGTCATCATCGGCCTCTCTAAATATAAATAGCAGATTCTTCATAAATCTATTTAAATGAAAATTGTACCACTAATCCTTGATAATGCTAAACCAAAACTGGTAACCCTTAAAAGTCACTTTATTCTTTAAAAAAGTGCATCAAGTACATTTTTTACACAAGTAGACTTAAATATACAATATAATAATTCTTATTTCAAGAGACTTATTTACTAGTATCTCGTTTTCAAATTTTACGAGTAATTTTTCCTTATTAAAATTTAAAGTGCGGCCTGGAAGTATTATTTTTTTCATTATGAAATGAAGTAAAAAAAAAAAAAAGGTTAAGAATGACTATATTAAATTGTCAGGGTAACATGCCGAGTATTTAAAAATAAAATCAGAGCATTTCAGGTTACTTGATTGTGGCCGTCTCCTCTCAAAATAACATACGACAAACTTTACTATCTTACATGGTAACAGCGTGGACATAATCTGACTTACATCCGAACACCTGAACTTGATTGTCTCTACAAGTTTAAAAGACTCCAGTCCATATTTAGCCATATATATGGGAAGAACTGGATTTATGTTTTAATCCGCGTTGATAGCTCAAGGAAATCAATGCGGGTTAAAAGCAAACTGCCTCAGTTCGAGCTTGAATTTGCTTTACAAATTTTATATTCTCATTATTTTAATCTATGGCCCAATTCCAGGCCTTCTACTCAACATAGTCATTATCCAATAAATTAGTCGGGTTGTCTTTATACGTGTTGCTTTTGTCACCACATTTCGCCCTCTGCCCGTTCCAGCCGACCTTAGTGCTTGCTTTGAACTCCTATTGGGAGTAAATTTCTCGCCAGACCCCAAGAGAAACTCGTTTATATGATCCGCTGCTTCCTCACACCGTTTCAGAAAGTAAAATGCCAGTTTGTCTCTTTACGAGTGTCTGCTGCCCTGTCCTCACTTTCCAAATTTGACAGCGTTGAACAGCGTTTAAAGCACCTTGTGGGTGATTAATTACTTACACCCCACAACCCATTTCCAACAGACCCAACCCCACAATACTCCCTCTCTTGTATCACTATTTCCATGACTAATGTTCTATAGCTACCTTGCCTATTCTATCGCTATTGACATGGCTATTTTCTGACTGGTTACATCCAACAAAGAACTCATAATATAGGTACCTCCACTATTTCGACATAAATTTTCTATATTGAATTTTAAAATGAATTTTTTACAACGAAACAATATTCTTGAAGATTTCATTTTAGCTTTAATTGAAAGTTTCATTTACGATTTCTATTAATTAAACAATTCTGGTGTATTTCAGATAGAAACTATATACATTTGATTGTCAAATTTAATTTCAAATTTTTAAATTTTCTTAAATTTTCTTAATTTTAAGAAAGCTGTAACGCGAGGGGAAGTAGAAAAATCAGGGGGCACTTGTAGAAAAACTAATACTCCAGGCCGCACTTTAAATTTTAATAAGGAAAAATTACTCGTAAAATTTGAAAACGAGATACTAGTAAATAAGTCTCTTGAAATAAGAATTATTATATTGTATATTTAAGTCTACTTGTGTAAAAAATGTACTTGATGCATATGGAGAGAGAAGGGAGATCACCGCCCCCTGTGGGATCATGTTGAGATCATAGACAGGGAACACCATTGGAAAATTCGTAAACTTAAGGAATCAGCACATATGCTAGGCCACAAAAAATCTCCTGAACCGACCAAGCATAGAAATAAATACAATATGGGAACCAGTAATAAAAAGTGCCAGAGAAAAAAAGCAATGATAACAAAGTTGCAATATGAACTCTGGTAAAGACATGCAATGATAACAGCAAAAATTGCAATATGAGCACTGGTAAAAATGATGCTGAAAACATTAGGTTTATAATACTCAGAAGTTCATACCCAGATGTCCTCAAGGACACATGGCACAGTGGATAAAGACGTTGGTTAGATCCAGTGACAGACCCAAAGAAGGTGAGTTCAATTCCTGGTTAAGGCAGTGGAGAACTTTCAGAGGGAAAATTAGCAGGAGATAACTGATAACTGACATCCATCAAAACTGGCACGTGGAATTTAGAACAGTCTACCCCAGTGATCGAAATAAAGGGTTCAGTTCGAAATTCCAACCACCTGAAGATATTTCGGAGCGTACAACGGCCGAAACGTTGTGACAAATATGGCGACAAAGATGAGGACAATAGTCCGAATAATTTAAATAATTTTAAGAAATTTGTAAACAAACACAAATTTATCGATTTTAAAATATTTAAAAAAAAAATTCTGACACGTTATTTTAGTAAAAATAAAAAATTTAAAGTTAAAGTAATCTGATTTCAAGGAAATCTTTGTTACTTATAGCATAAAAAAATAATATACAACCAATTATTAACGAGCGGTCCTGTTCGTCTGATCGATCTATTGATGGATTGTTCTATGACGAACCTATCACAGCTACTACTGACGACCATAAATGACATAATTTTTAAGTCCGAGTTTTTTAAAAAATTATTCTATTTGTGTATGACACACACTAATGGAAATACAATACATAAAATAAAAATATTTAGTGAAATAGTCAATGAAAAAAATAATTTAAAATTTAAAGTTTACACTTTTAAAGCTGAACGGAAAATACAACCTGTAAAAAACGAAATGTTTTGAAAAGGCCACGTAAAAAGGACAAAACCCTTAGATCACGTGACCTTGTTATAATAATGGCAATTTCTGTATATCATACATGGAAATAAGGAATGTATTAAGTAAAAAAAATACAACATAAAAAATTATTTTTAAAAACGTAGCTCAACTAAATTTATTAAACTTAGCAATTTTGGATTCGTAATTTTTTTTTCTACTTAATTACTACATAATATCGAGGAACCCTCCTAATACAGAGCTTTACACGATGTTAAACTATTATAAATTATTATAATTAAAATTTCTTAAAAACGAAAAAATTCTTGTAAAAATTAATTTTTCATCAGAAAAAAATTATTTCTTCAGACAATAATGCCCTTAATATTACTTATTTACAAAAGCAATTAAAAGCTTTTCGAATTAAGTAATGTCATAGTTTTATTGGATTCATTATTTTACAATTCAGACAAGATTTTCAGTTAAATAGCTCAAATTTGAAAAAAAAAGTAGGTTATTTACCATCTCCAAAGACTCCTTCTTTTAACAAAAAAAATAAAATTCAGGAGCCAAAAAGGTTTTGGGCGAAATTTCATGAAATTAAATAAGTGTTTAACATATTTAAAAAAAAAATTTCTTACCAAAATTTTCTAAAAAAAAAATATTTCAAAAATAATTACATTCATTTGTGAATAAGTCCTGAAAATTTCATTAAAATCGGACAATTATTTTATTTTTACAAGACTTTCCAAATCAATGTTTTCAACGGAAAAAAAGCGCAAAAAAACAATGTTATTTTAACGTCACCGCGATGACAAAAGACGACTTAAACCAAAATTTCGAACGTGTTAGAAAATATTAAAAAATTTAAAAAAATAATTAAAAAATACTTTTTTCTTTCATCTAAATAATAACATAAGCATTTTGACGATAATACTTTATTTTCTTTAAGTTTGTGGCATTTTTCATTTACGCTATGCTTTTTTTTCCGCGAAAAAGTGGACATGTTTATATTATATATATATATATATATATATATATATATATATATATATATATATATATATCTTTACACAGACACAGACAAAAGAAGGAAAAAGAAAAGACACACACACACACACACACACACACATATATATATATATATATATATATATATATATATATACATATATATATATATATAGTAATAATACAATCTGGTAGTAATTTATAGTTATGGAATTTCCAGGAGGCTATAGATCCAGACAGAGCTCTCTTTAAAGAGACAGAAGAAAATTATTATTAATTATAGAATATCAATTTTAAAAAACCCATAAGGTAATAATTCTTATTTCATGAGAACTTTTAAAAAACAGCTATCAATTTTCAAGACCTACAAAACAATTCCCTTTGAAAAATTTGTAGATCTGGGAGATTGAGAGCTGTTTTTAAAACCAAAAATGAAATTTTATTATTACCTATGGGATTTTAAGAAATTTTGATATAAAAAAAAAAAACATATATATATACATATACATATTTACATATTTTAATAATAATAATAATAATAATAATAATAATATATATATATATATATATATATATCGCTCGCTCGACTGTTCAGTCGAATCCGACGTATGAGGGTCAAGCAGATCAGTTCCCAGGAAACCGACAGCCCGACAACAGCACATGAGAAATTATCATAGTGGTGAAGGTTTCGTGCAGGACCATCCACACTTTTTGAAGGCCCGAGACCTGGTGCACTACGTGCCATAAGGTCCCCAAACGACCCTCCGCAGATTTTTTTATTCAGAGACCAGTTGCCATCCAAGGCTATAGAACCCAGTCTGTCCTGCTATTGACCAATAGCTGGAGAGAAGAAGAAGAGGATTCATACCTTTCCCATGGGTATTAGCACGTAAGTGAATGTAATGGATTCGACTGAGTCGAGTTCAATGTATATATATATATATATATATATATATATATATATATATATATATATATATATATATACGGATAAAATGTAAAAGGAATACTGTAAACAGCCGCGCCTAAATGGTATAGACAAAAAATACTCAATACAAAATTCAAAATCAAATATCTAGGGTTAAGATATTTAAGAAAAGGTTAAAATGTCAACCAACCTCGCCACCCAGGTTTCGACCGTAAAGTCTCCTCATGCAAGTGGAAAGATATGTTAGACATTTTGACGGTCGTCTTCGAGTATAGAATCCAGAGGTTAGCAGTGAATATTTCGGAAAACAGTAGGAAAGCGTAGTTCAGGTTAGCAGTGGATATCGCAGCAATTTAGCAAAGCGTAATACTTCCTTCTGTCATCTTCGCCGGACAAGTTGGCACTGGTCATTCAGAATGGGGTAAACAAAATGGCCGCCTTTTTTTCTGATTGGTTAACCTTCTATTGGTTAGACTATAAAGGGAGTTAAGTCATTTTGACTAACTCACTAGTTACAATATATATAAAAAAAACTGTAACAAGATATACAAGCCAAAAAGAAACTTTTCCAATACCAAAATAGTAAAAGTAACAGGCTAAAAATATAAGGATAGGGGCAGGGGAGAGGAAAAAATCCATATACTGTTACCCTTTCACTTCCGGTGTTCTGGTATATTGGATTAATTTTTTTGGTTTGTCAATCCTTCCACTTGTCTGAGGAGACCTTAAGGTCGAAACCAGGTTACAAGATTTTTTTGTCATGTTAACTTTTTCTTTATATATATATATATATATATATATATATATATATATATATATATATATATATATGAAATACCTTCTGTATACCGGATTTGATGCGTTGTTTATTTCCATAACTTATTTGAATATAGATTCAACTTTTTTAATAAATTTATACGTATACAGAGTGGCCCTATTGTCTAGTCCCCCCCCACACACAAAAAAAATTACTGAGAACAGTAGAACAACAAGTAATATAGTGATGCTAAGCACATGTACTGGATTCAGTTTTGTTCACTTTTATTGATGCCGTGACACATCGTGAAGATTTGTATGGACACCATTTTCGTGACAGGAAATGACACGGCTCTATGGCATGTGTGATATTTTACGAAGCATTCCTTTGTTGATCGTTGCAAACGCTTTCCGAACGGAGTCCTTCAACTGTGGTAGATACTCTGATATCGTTCATGTGAAACTCTCTCCTTGATAATGCCCAACATATATGGAGGGATTAGAAGCCTCTCGGGCTAATCTGCACTACTAAATGCATACGCTCAACTAATAACTGCTATTTCTGCATACACAAGTCAGGGAATTTGCAGATATCCGCACGCATCATGATTGTCTAACTTTATGACATGGCAGTGACAAGAATATTGTTCAATATAACATTTGGACACAAAGATGTTGGAATTCTGCATTTCTTGAAGGCGTTAGACAAAAGGAATTTATCCCAAACTGTAATATAGGAAGAAAATGTGTAACTACTGACACCAAGGTTTGAACATGACACTCTGGATTTATGAATATATGTTTTCCGCTAGGTGTATAAATAGCGGTGTCAGGCTACTGACTGTAGTGATTACTGAGTGACTATTGAGTGGAACTATCCAGTCGAATTAGTTTGAATTATTGTGCGTCAATGATTTGGGTTTTTTTATTTAGGATTTACCGGACGTTAAGCCAAGCTGCGCTACTAACAAGATATTCACTGAAATGGTTAACTATCTTTGGTTAACTTTTACTTCTTTGTTCTTGTTAAGTATTTGTTTGTGGTTGTAATTAAATATTGTTTTATTGTAACATTGAAGCCTTGAGTTATACTTAATTATTAATGGCAACCGTACGTCAGAAAACAAACACTGAATTAACGACAAGGTGTATATAGCGTTGTCTAACGAGAGAATGAGTCAATATTTCTCGATCTTCTTCTTCTTCTTCTTCTTCTTTTTCTTCTTCTTCTTCTTTGCGTCGTGTGTCTAGAGGACGTAGGCGATCTTGGCTTTCCACAATTTCCTGTCGTTTGTAGTTCTTAGAAATTCTGTCTTTTTGTTATCTCTCCTAAACCATCCATTCACACGACCTCGTTACGTAGTTTATACATTGTTTTCCTTTACCCTTCTTGCCTTCCATATGTCCTTTGAGTGTCAAATTTTCCAAGCCCTCTTTCCACTGTTATGTACCTAGGAATATTAACTGTCGCTTTCTGATGTTAAATATAAGTTTCTTTTTGTATCTGTTTTCTCTAAAACTTCGTTGTTGCTCACATGTTCAGTCCATAATATCCTCAGCATCCTTCTGTAGGACTACATTACTTTTGCAACAAGTCTCTCCTCTAACTGTGGGGAGATTGTCCAGCATTTACTGCCGTAACAGTTCAGTGGCCTTTTTCTTCGTTTCTAACGAAATTTTCTTATTTACATTATTCGGACTATTGTCCTCATCTTTGTTGCCATATTTATTACAACGTTTCGGCCGTTGTGCGCTGGACATATGGCACAGTGGATAAAGGCGTTGGTTAGATCCAGTGACAGGACCCAAACAGTGTGAGTTCAATACCCGGTTAAGGCAGTGGAGAACTTTCAGAGGGGAATTAACAGGAGATAACTGATAACTGACATCCATTAAAAACATGGCACGTGGAACTAGAACAGTCTACCCCAGTGAGCGAAATAAAGGGTTCAGTTCGACATTTCAACCACCTGAAGTAGGCCGGAGCGTACAACGGCCGTAACGTTGTAATAAATATGGCGACAAAGATGAGGACAATAGTCCGAATAATGTAAATAGTGTACATCATCTCGGAAATATAGACAGATACGAAAATTTCCTGTTTCTTAATACTTTGTTCAGCTTTTAGAAGGCATCTTTCGCTATCCCAATGCGCCTTCGGATTTTGGTGTCATACCCCACCCCCGTCTTCTCGGATATTTTTTTTTTAATTCTTTGACTTTGTTGTCCCCCATGTGTAATTCACATGTTGGATTGTTCCTTTTGCTGAGCACCATGTCTTTTTGCTATCAATGATTAATCCTTTCTTGTCGCTTTCCTTCACTACCTTCTGGAGGAGTTTATTTGTCATTTTATGTCTCTGCTATCAACACCGTATCACCTGCATATCTTATATTTTTAAGAGCCTTATCGGGCTCCCGTTCCCCACTAACATGATTATATTGAATCAGTTACTAGGTCTACTGCTAGGAAAGTGGGTACACTGTGTCGTATCAAACAATTTTTCTTGTCGGAATCCATCTTGCATATTTATTAATATCATATTCATCCTTATATTGAATACTGCCGCCGTATCTGTTCTGATGTTTCTACTATATATTGAAAAAATCTAAAGAAGGATCTGCAATGTTATCGATCCTGACCTGGCATCTTGACTTCAGTCACTTTCTCACCGACGCGGCGTGGCTTCTCTCTGTTTGTTTTAAAAATATTTTCGTGGCAATTGTTTTGATGAGCTTTCCTCCTTAACTGTTTAAGTGCGCTACTATTTGGGCAAGTAAGTCTTACCGTTTTATCGTTGAACAAGCTAGATGCAACCGTAAGTTCTATGTTAATAGTTTCTTGCAACCCACAATATTTAACGGGTTAAATGCAATGCAAATCGCCAGCTTTTTTTTCCTGAAACTAATTCTTTTATTGTCCTTTCTCCTCACTTATCTTCACTAAAGTCTTCTCATTATCTTTAACTCTTTCTAGCCATTGCATCCTAGTGGCATTATCACCTTGCTTAGAGTGAAATGATTAAAATTATATACATCAAAGTTACATAGCAATTCCAACAGTTCTTTGATACGCATTTTATCTAACGATTTTGCATTCAATATCAGTTTTTTCTTGCTTTTACTTAAATTACACAACAAATATGCCATAAGGTTACTTTAGGAGAAAGTGTCTTAGCATTTGATTATAACACAGACGCCCAGGTCAAACTTGGTTCCAACCTGGGCAGCAGTGATCAGATGATATAACGCTTGCCACACGCTACATATGCCAGAAGATGACTTGGTTCTCAGGGTCGTAGAACGATGAGTAGATTTCAGGGTCAATCTCACTGTCGCTAGTCAACGGGACATTGGTCATTGGTAGCCCCGGTCCACACTTTGCTCTGCCCACGTTGTGTTTCTTGATCACAGAGCAGTGGCGATCGGGCATGTCCAGTAATTGTAGCGCTAGTTCAAGCCACGGCGAAAGTGTGTTATGAAGGAAAAAAAATTCTTGCAGACGAAATATACACGAAAGATTCTTCGGGCCAGTTTTCGATTTAGTTTATGTAGATATCTGTATATCAACATTAAACCTTCCCATTAAAATCTCTATAGTGTCACTTTTGCCTATTGGTGCTAATTCTTGGAACTGGGCTCAAAGTCGGGCGTTCTCACGGCAGCGAGTCACGTGGATTTGTGTAGTACCTTCATCTTTTCTCCGCTGCTTGTTTCGCCTCTCACCTATGCGCTCTGCTTATATTGTCTTCGACCCAAGACTGGAGTGGGGCTGTAGGTATTTGGGGATCTGGTGTTTCCCCAGGTTTCTGTATGTATTTGAACAAGAGTTCTTTGTTGTTTGGTTCTCAGTTTTAATTATCTTTCCAAATTTGGGAGAACCATTCGCCCTAGTGGTGGTGTTTGCAGGTATCGCCTCGCCCTTATAACTCATCCCTTCTCTTATTTATGCCTCTCGCTATTACTTCCAAATGGGCGGAGTTAATTTCTCCTCCTTTCTCCTTTTCTCTTATTATTTCATATAAACTTCGGTTGTCCCTTTGGCATATCTGATTTTAAACCGAGCGATCGAAAGGGACGTTCTTACTTTTAATCATTAACTGTAATTATCTTAATTTTCAACAACGAATTTTCTCAGTCCACGTTTCTTTTTATCTAAGCCTTAGTAATCATTCACAGTTAATTGCATTTATACGTGTCATTGATGAAGATGCCATAATTAATCAAACAGTTACCCACAACTACAAAAGGTCAAGATATTTTTGATACAATCACAATATGCCTCGAAAAAGATATCTTATCCTGGGATTTATGTGTGGGAATATGTACCCATGGAGCACCATCAGTGGTTGGTTCTGTAAAAGTTTTCGCATCTTTAGTAGAAAAACAGAATACTTACATCGTGCGAACTCATTGTTTTTTACACAGAGAGGTATTAGTTTCAAAGATAGCACAAAATGAACTAAAAGAGGTTAGGAATCAAGTGATTGAAATGGTAACTTTCATGAAAACTCGGCCTTTGAAATCCAGAATTTTTGAGTTGCTGTGCAAGGATATGAATTCTCATTATGTTCGTTTACTATTGCACACAGAAGTAAGATGGTTATCGAATGGAAACGTGCTATCTCGCGTAATTGAACTTGAGAAAGAACTTTTTATTTGTTTTGAAAATGAAAAAGTTGATAGATTTTGTAAATACCTTAAAAATGAATTGTGGATGTCTAAAATAGAGTACTTAAATGAGATATTTAGACATCTCAATAATCTGAACAGCAATATGCAAGGCAGAAATGAAAATATTCTTAACAGCAACAGATAAATTAGTTGCTTTTAAGAAAAAAGTTGCAATATGGAAGAAAAGAATAAAGGGAGATGGTTTGGATAGATTTCCCTTAGTTCGCAAAACCTGCCTTACTGAGATGATTCCCATTATTAGTGTGCATTTGACATTTTTAGAAAATAAAATTGAAGATTATTTTCCCTCAATCAGCATTGAAGAATTTGATTGGAGTTGCAATCCATTCTTAGATTTATCAGTGATCAACCTTTTCAATTTTATATGAGGAGGAAGAATTAGCAAGCCTTTCCAGTGATCTTGGTCTCAAATTGAAGTACGCACAACTGCCATTGGACACCTTTTGGATTTCTTCTATGAACGAGTGTTCAACTAAGTAAAAAAAGCCATCAAATTGAAATTCTCAACTTCCTGTCTATGTGAACTAGGATTTTCTTACCTAAACAACATTAAAAATAAAAAAAACGTGAAAAACTTAAAAATATTGAAGAAGATTTAAGAGTGTGTCTCTCTCACATTTGTCCAAATATTGCAGCAGTAATCAAGAAGCACCAGGAACAACTGTCACACTGACATTCGCCATTATTATTTTATAACCGATATTGAATACAGGATATGTTGACTTATGTGAATAAAAATTCTTCTCATATAATATTCTTTGTTTTTTTATTATTTTATTGCAAAAAGGCTTTATGAGTGGAAAATATTTAGTTTTTGTGATAGGTGTGCCGTGAAAATTTAAAGAACTCAATAGTGTGCCGCCATGTAAAAATGGTTGAGAACCACTGATCTAAGGAGACATTTACCAGCTGTTCCGCTGACTGGCTATAAAGAAAACTTGTCTTCATATCTTTTTACTTAATCGTGCTCATGAACCTTACAGGTCCGTTTCATATTTTAGTTTCTTCGAACGAAGGATAAAAAAATATTTCTCGATTCGTTTACATTTTCAAAATCGGGGAAGTTATTTCTGATCTTTGATAGGCAGGCATAAATCATTTTTTTCGATTCTACTTTCATATTCAAAATTAACAAATATTATAACAGAATTGAACCCTTCTTCCGTCTGGTAATCATGAGACATGTTTCTGTACCTTCCACTTTCATTAAGCAGACATAAATCAATTTCTCAATTTCTGCTTCCATTTCCGAAATTCTCAACAAACCTCGAATTCACTTTCCTTTTCGCACCTCGTCGGATGAAGACCTCCGCATAACATCTGATAATGTCTTTCCCAAAACTAATAAAGTCATTCTTTTCAGGTTTTTCTTTTCTTCAAGCTAGATTTTCGATAAGAAACCATTTCTTTCCTTCTATCAGTTTATATGCTATTCCGTACTTTTAAACTTCTTCGCCCGTTCCATTTCATATTTTATACTAGCAGTATGACCCGTCTTTGACCGGGTCTTTCATTAATGGGAATTTTTGCCGTTCAGTTAGAGCAGTTCAAGTTTAAAGTCAGCCCATCCGAAAATCATTATTTTCATTATCAACATTTGGCAGCAACTAAGGTACATCGCCAAATGGGGGTTTAACAATTTGAATGAGGGGGGGGCAGGAAAGGGAACAGTATAATAATAAATAATATTATTCTAATAATTTTTTTGTTTGACTGTCTGTCGTCTAAATGAACCTCGGTCAACTGTCCCTCGTCCAAATGTCCGTTGGTCAACTGTCCCTCGTCCAAATGTCCGTCGTCCAACTTCCCGTCGTCCAAATGTCCTTCGGCCAACTGTCTGTCGTCCAAATGTCCGTCATCCAACTGCACGTCATCCAAATGTCCCTAAGTCAACTGTCCCTCGTCCAAATGTCCGTCGTCAAACTGTCCGTCGTCAAACTGTCCGTCTTCCAAATGTCCCTCGGTCGACTGTCCGTCTTCCAAATGTCCCTCGGCCAACTGTCCATTGTGCAAATGTCTCTCGGCCAAATGTCCGTCTTCCAAATGTCCCTCGGCCAACTGTCTGTCGTCCAAATGTCTCTCGGTCAACTGTCTGTCGTCCAAATGTCCCTCGGTCAACTGTCCCTCGTCCAAATATCCGTCATCCAACAGCACGTCGTCCAAATGTCCCTAAGTCAACTGTCCCTCGGCCAAATGTCCGCCGTCAAACTGTCCATCGTCCAAATGTCCCTCGGTTAACTGTCCCTCGTCCAAATGTCCGTCGTCCAAATGTCCGTCGTCCAAATGTCCGTCGTCCAACTGCACGTCGTCCAAATGTCCCTCGGTCAACTGTCCTTCGTCAAAATGTCCGTCGTCAAACTGTCCATCGTCCAAATATCCCTCGACCAACTGTCCGTCGTCCAAATGCCCCTCGGCCAACTGTCTGTCGTCCAAATGTCGCTCGGCCAACTGTCCATTGTCCAAATGTCTCTTGGTCAACTGTCCGTCGTCCAAATCACCCTCGGCCAACTGTCTGTCGTCCAAATGTCCCTCGGTCATCTGTCCCTTGTCCAAATATCCGTTGTCCAACTGTCCATGGTCCAACTGTCCATGGTCCAACTGTCCCTCGTCCAAATGTCCGTCGTCAAACTGCCCGTTGTCCAAATGTCCCTCAGCCAACTGTCCGTCGTTCAAATGTCCTTCGGCCAACAGTCCGTTGTCAAAATATCCGAGTACCATATCTGCCAATTACAGTTAATCGTGTTCAATTACTCTGCACACTTTAATGACCAAAATATCACATTCTACCGAAGACAATTTAGTTCATAATCTTGTCAAATAGCTAAATTCTTGATGCTTCTGTGCTAGGGCTATCAAGGGTGTTTTTATCATGACACCAACACTAAATGGATTGCCAACCAAAGCTCAGAGAGTCTCCATTCACCCTCCTCTAAGAGCAGGTTTGAATTCAGAGTTTTCCTTCTCCTAGACCAGTTGTCATCCAAGTCTATAGAACCCAGTCTGTCCTGCTATTTACCCATTTATTTGGAGGGAGAAGAGAGAGGATTCACACCTTTCCCAAGGGTGTTAGCACGTAAGTGAATGTAATGGATTCGACTGGAATTCGAACTCGGCTCTCCGATTCCTCAATCCAAGCTGCTATCCATTACTCCACCGTGCCTCCTCCTTCAATAAACGAAGCTCAAAATGAGATTACTTAGATCATTGGAAACACCGAATCTATCTATAATACATCTGTGCTTCTTCTTCTTGCTGTGTTCCTTTGAGACGTAGACAATAATGGCTCTCCACAACTCCCTATCCTTCGCAGCTCTCAGCAATGTTTGTCTTTTTGCTATCCCTTCCATTCAGTTACATAAGCTCGTTAGATTATTTGCTCCTTTTATTTTCCCCCTCTTTACATCAGTGTCCTGGTTTGGTTTGCTTTGTTTTGTTTGATGGTATATCAATGGGTTATTTAATGCCTACAAGATTTTCGGTGGTGGTAATTTTTAATTTTTTTTACAAAAATGTATTGCTAGTAATATTTTCTTCCCAAAAATGTATTGCTGGTAAAAAACTTATTATTACACTTTCAAAGTGGGAACCCCTTTTTGGGGTTACTATTTGCCCATAGCTGGGACCCTAACAGTTGCAAACACCCTGGGTCAGGGTGGACCTGGGAACACCAGCAATTAAAAGGTGGTTCCACGCTCCTAAAAACCTCCTGATCAGAGGCCTTGCTGTTGGGCGTAGTTCATCGTCTTACCCAGGACGCGGATGTAGTTTATCGTCTTACCCAGGACATGGTTCGGTCTCTTGTGGTCCTTTAAAGACCAGCAACTTTAGAGGTGGTTTCACGATTTTCAAAACCTCCTGTTCAGAGGGATTTAGTTTATCGTCATATAAGTGTGAAATTTTCCAAACCTTCTTTTTTTCATTATGTGTCCCAGAAATTTCATATATCCCTTTCTGATATCATGTTAATTGTTATTTTACATTACATCCGATAGCAAGGTATCCGATTGGGAAGTTTTGAGTTATGCTGAACCTTTCTTAATTTTGTTGTTCTCAAGTCCACCCTAGGTGATAGCACCTGCTAGGTAAAAACTATGGGCAAATATTAACCTCCCCGCAGACTGGGATCACAACAGCATGGAAAGTATGAAAAATACATTTTTTTTAGTAAAATTTGTCAGCAAATATATTTTTTAAATGAAATGCTTCCAAGAAAAAAAATTTCGACATTAAATGCCCCATAAGGAGTTGATATGCCGCTAAAGAAACAAACTCTTTCCTTTTCCATAAAATTTTTTTCTTTTGAACTATTGTCTGTTACAAATCTATACTCTACTTTTGCATTAAAACAATATAAGTATTTGGCTGATGAAGGAAATAGAAGACCTGAAACACGTACCAAGAGAAAAACTTTTTGTCGACAATTATTATTACCAACAACACCGGGCCTCATAATTTCCCCATATGTAAACAATATGTTGTCTATGAATTATCATGAACACTTGGGAGATGATGATGGGGATGATGATGATGATGATAACAACACCAACAACAACACCAAACGAACACCACCACTCCATTGGTCACATGCACTACACTTCTCGCAGACTAACATGTCAGTTGTCGAAACTCAGTGAATCCGTGTATATATCGACCAAACATTAGTGGATAACACAAAATATATTATATATATATTTAATAAAAATGCCCCATAACTCTAGAAACTATTGTACAAAATAAACGGCCCATATTAAATAAAAAAATATTATTCATCACAGATGAAGGATAATATGTATATTTATTAATTACTTAAAAGTTGTTATATTGCATAGTGTCCTGTTTTTTCAACACTAGAATGAAAGTCTTATCTTATTATATATATATATATATATATCCATAATCCCAGACAGACAGTTTCGCTGACTGTATCAAAGAATGATCAACTAGTCATCCGATTTAAAAAAAGCCGGGATCGAAAAATCGACAGGAAAGGGAATTTTTAACGCATTATATACGTGGCATATAAACGTCATTATTTGCCATAGCGCTCAATTCTAACAAAAGCCAATATATATATATATATATATATATATATATATATATATATATATAAAATGATGCATATATATATATATATATATATATATATATTAAAAAATTTAATTTAAAAAGAAAGAACGGAAAGAATAAAAGAACGCATTTTTGTCTCTTTCTTTTAGTATTTTCTTCATGAATATAATTTAGAACAATACCAATCCTGAAAATATTTAGTGCGACCTTATACATATGTATATCCTTTTGGTTTGAAACGAATTCAGCGTTTTTAAAAAGCATTGCATTTTAAAAAATTGTATGAGAGAAGAATGATTTTTTCGAAATTCGGAAATTGACGATACAACGGTATGTGGGTTCACCTCAAACGAAACCTCATTTTTATTTTTAAACCATTGCATTTAGCGAAAAACGCGAAAAACGAAAAATCGATTTCATATAAATCTATTTCAACACAAAAAAAAAAAGTAAAACTCCCTCAGTTTTCAAGCAATCTAATACAAACTTTACTCAATTGTAGCCAACAATAAGTTGATTGTTTAAATTTAACTTGATAATTGAGTTATACCAATACTTTGCTAAATAGCAGGAAAATACCAAAAATGTCGATTTTACAGGTTTTTTTTCATTTTTTCGTTGATTCTTCAACCAATTTTCATCAAATTCAAAATTGCTTTATAAAGTATCCGCTTTTACATCCCATGGCAAACTGAATTTCAAAAAACTCCAAAATTATTGTGGTCTGAATTGGGCCTTCATTTTACCTCTTTTACCCCTTCATGTTCTCGGCTAACTTCGATTGAATAATTACAGGCTACTTCTGTTATATCGGTAACTGCATTAATTCAAAATGTTTTTTTAATGCAAGTACTTTAAAGTTTAATTGAACATAGACTTTATTACAGCTAAACGTAAATGTTATTATATTATATATATATAGTTAATTAATTGATTTAAAATATGATTTTTTTGTTAGTTCTAACCATGTTTAAAAAAATGGAAGAATTTAAAAAGTTACTCAAAAATTCGCTTGAGGATGAAATGGAACTAATGTCTTTAATTTATCATAAAATTTAAATTTCGGCCATTTTAGCCCATTTTTGAAACATGGTTAGAACTGTAGCAAAAAAACATATTTTAAATCATTTTAATTCAAATATTTTAAATAAAAATTTAATAAAAAATAAACAAAAATTTATATATAAGTGACCATTTCATTTTAATATATATATATATATATATATATATATATATATATATATATATATATATATATATATATATATATATATATATATATATATATATATATATATATATATTATTTTATTTATATATTGTTTCTTTTTATAAATTTTATATTGTTTAAAAAATATTTTAAGCGTAAAAGACTTATATATATTTATATATTGTTTCTTTTATATTAGTTGTTAGCTATCGCTCGTGAGATCCTTATTAACATTTTTCGTACAGCGAGGACTAAATACTCAACTAAAAAAATAAACATGACTGGGGAGGATTTGGTGATTTATTGGGAAATACGCAAATAGCCGAGTGTTTTTTTGAAATATAAAACAGATGAATAAAAAAAATTAAAACTCTATGGGACTTTGAAAAGAGACCTAAATCTATGCTGATGATAAAGGCCATTTAATCCTGTCTCGATAGTAAGTCTGAGCAGTTCGATATGGTCAAATTAGCGGTCATAAATTGGGACTTGTTAATTTTAACACCCCCAAAACAAAATTACTTTCAACCAGTCAACCGAGAGACTCCTTTTCCTTCTTCTCGAGCTAACATTCTTAGCTTACATAAAGTAAAAAGACTATATTGAATCCATTGTTTAGGTCAGCATGTTAGGAAAGTTGGTTTACTGTGCCGTGCTGTACAATCCTATATATTTATAAGTCTACCATTCGTCTATGCTTAGAGTATTGAAAAAAAACTACATAAATCTTATGTTTCCTGATATATATTTATTTTTTTTGATAAAATCCAAAGAAGAAATAATAAATTATTGGTCGTGACCTGACATCTCCGCTTCAGTGATTTTTCCCCACCTGCCATAAAGTTACCTAAATATGTCTTTTCTATAAATCATTTCAATGTAATTGTTCGCATATGGTCTTGAATATGGTAAAGAAGACTTTTATGAATTTAATGCGCAGTACTACACTGACAACAAGAACTCATCAATTTACCATTGAATTGGCTAGATGTGACCATAAGTTCTATGCTAACAGCTTCTTTTGTCGTACTTCTCGCTTATGGAACTTTATCCGGCGTCATTCTTTCCGGTTGTTGCCAACTTTGTTCTTCAAAATTTAAAGGCAATATCAATCGTTATTTACTGAATCAGCAATCTGCTTCAGTCAATTTGTTTCGCGATAAGGTGACTTCCTGTACCTGTTCTATCAATGCTTTCATGGTAATTGCACGGATTTAGACTTTATGAATTTAAGCGCAGTACTAGATTGGCGGTTAGGTCTCATCAAGTCAACTTTGAATTTGTTAGATGTAACCTTAAGTTCGCAAAACAGTTTCTTTTGGCGCACTTATCACTTGTGGATCTAAAAAATGGATACTTATAATTAAGTAGACGGTCTGTTTATTTGTTAATTTATATTTATTTATTTTCGTCTACCGGCCTGAATACTGAGAAAATACGCTGTTCTCAATAAGATTTCTCGAATATATATATATATATATATATAAATTATATATATATATATATATTTTTTAAGCATTACGCCCCGAGCAAGGCGTGAAGCCACTAGGATGCAGGGGGTTGCAGAAGATTTGGAGCGAGAGCAGATAGGAGTGATAGAAGAAAGGATGAGGAGAGGGATAGTGGATAGATCAAGGTAACTGGAGATGTCGATTGACATTACATTTGAATAGTTGGAGATTATAGCTCTCAGGGAAACAGTAATTGGGAAGGGTGTTCCACAGGCGAGAGGTGCCAGGTATGAAGCTATTGGAGTAGAAGAGACGGCTACATTTAAAAGTTTTACAGTGTAAGGGTGAGAGCGGGATGCCAGCCTCGTAGGGCGCTTGAATTCATGGAGTCTGGGAACCAGTGAAAGCAGCTCATCGGAGCAATTACCATGAAAGTATTTGTAGAAAAAAGACAGAGAGAGGCGACGGTGCGTCTGTGAGAGAGTGACTGTAGACGAGACGCCAGATCAGGGCCAATTATATTACATATCCGTCTCTGGATCTTGTCAAGAACTCCGAGGTAAACAGAAGGTGCCCCAGACCATATATGGCAGCAATACTCCATGCAAGGGTGAATGGTTGATTTGTATATTTGAAGTATCGATTCCGGGAGAAAAATTTCCTGGCGCGGCACAGAGAGCCAACTTTCCTCGCGGTGGAAGAAGCAATTGACTCAATGTATTTGTTCCATCTCAGGTCAGCAGTCAACGTGAGACCGAGCAGACGCAGGGAGTTGCTCTCAAGAAGTTGACTATCAGACATTCTAATGGGGGGGCAGGGAAGGATCTCTATGGTTTCTTGCCCCAATTAACAACCGATTGGAGGTCCATTCAAGACGCACGGCCAGTTTATAGTATTAGTATATGATATATAGTATTTGTATATTTATATGATATATAGTATTTGTTTACTAAAATAATATTTCGTTAAAAATAGATATTACTTTGATAAAAATTGGTATTTTAGTATAAAATTAAACAGCCTAAAAGTAAAATTAGGAGTGGTCCATTTGAATATTTTAAGAAGAAAAATGGTCCATGGGTTGAAAAAGGTAGTGAAACATTGGAATGCAAATGGCGGATGAGTGATAATGTGTTTTACAATAACATACGATATGTAGCACTACTATCAAAAATTACAAAAATCATGTATAATCTACGCTATTAATATTTTATAGGAGTTGACTTTAATGTTTCTATCAGTAGACATGATGAATTTTAAATGTCCATTGATTTATAGCGATACTATATATGGTACCTACTGATGTGTGCTGTAGTTTTTTGCTATAAAATGCATATAGAAAGATATTACGACTAATGTCTAAATATACAGGTAAGTGGTTTGACCTTATGTAGCTTGGAAACAGGTTATTGTATAATGTCATTTACCAGTAGGCCTACGATTTGGGCCACTGGTAATCTACCGTCGGTTTGGAAGTTGACCTATATGGTCGATAGAGTCCTAACTCAGAATTTTGAGATAAAAACAAATAAAATAACGTTGATTTTTTCCAGGATTTTTATAGATTTATTAATCATCCGGAAGAGTCAGATTTTTTTAAAATTTCTGACTCAGTACTGAAAAAGTCGATTTTTATTCAATACAGTGTTCATATCTAGAAACATTTCTCTCTCCAATATTGAGTACTCAATACAGCGATTATTAAGCTATATGATTATACACACACAGGTACACACACATAGACACGCGTCTATTTCAAATACGCAGTATCCACTATATTAATGTTTGAAATAACAAATTTGGATTAAAAACAAAATAATTTAAAAACTGCTTTGTTTACGTTTCGAATACGAAAATGTGAAGATATAGGCTTTCGAGAATAATAATCCCAATGGAGATGTGCTGTCCTTAAAAAGGTAGAATAGAGATTTATTGAACTGTGGCACCCTCTGTAGCCAAATGGTAAAGCACGCCGGTTCAGGGGGTAGTTTTTCCTACAAAGGGGGACACAATTTTTCATCATATGTAAATCATTAATATTTCTTGAGTGCGCAGGCCGATGGACGTAATAGACAGTGAACCAAATAAAAAAATTTAAAAAAAAAATGTGTGTAAACCGAAATTGTGTTTATAGTCTTAATCGCTTGATTTAAATAGATATCCTTTCGAATTTTAAATATATTTATATATATATATATATATATATATATATAAAATATTAAAAATAGAAAACAAATATATAAATAAAATATATAAACAATTTAAATATATATATATATATATATATATATAAAAAGAGAAAAAAGAAATTTTTTTTTCCCTGATGATAAAAATGTTGAAACTAGTCGAAGGAATCTAAAAAATTATAAAAAAAAAAAGAATATTAATATACAACCCAGTGTGTCTGAAGATTTTAATTTTGAATAATTTATTTTTCAAATATGTTATATATATATATTTTAAGGTATGCTACATTTACGGGTTGAAGTGCTCAATACAGCAATAGATAAAAAATATCAAATTGGATTAAAAAAAAAAAACCCAGCGGCGAGTAAAAATGTTCTTTAACTATTAAACGAATCAACATACGGTAAAACAGTTAAAAATAGGACAGTTGCGTTTAAGAATTTAAATCGGGTGTTACTGGAAAATGTTTTACTTTTCTTTGGTGAACAAGATATATATTATAAATATATATATATATATATATATATATATATATAAGAAATAAAATAAAATGTTCACTTATTCCATTATCTGTAATTTTTGAAGAAAAATATTTTTAATTATTTACATTATTTGGACTGTTATCTTTCATTTCATTGCCATATTCATAATCAAAGTTCGGCTTTTTAAAAGCTAGACCTTTTTGATGTGATTGGAATTTTGAAAATATAACCATTATACATTTTTATATATATATATATGGATAAATGCGTATTTTGAATCTAAAAAATTTAAAAGTTAAAGTAAATTTGAGTTCATTTTTATAATCTATTAATAATATATCATTAAAATACAAAATCTTATTTTTTAGTTGATATTTTAATATTTTTACATCTGGAATAAATTGGTAGAATATTTAGAACAATATACACTGGTGGAATAATTAAAGGTTTTTTGTAAATTCATTCAAAATTCCAATTACCTGAAGAAGGTTTTATATACAAATATAGAAATATAAGAATATCTATTTATCAGATGAGGGCAACATATTCGATTCAATGTAGATAATTACAATGCCTCATATATAACAAATAGACAGATTAAATAAAAAGGCCGGAAAGTTTAACACCGAAACGTCATTGAAATAAGCAATAAAGATTGGGAGAACATCTGAACAATTTAAATAATATAAAAATGCTTTATTGTATTGCATTTGACATCTTCATTAGGAAGTTTGATTAATAAATTTGAGTTTTTTAATACCAAATTTTTTGTTTTTTTTGGCATTCTGAATTGATATGTCAATTCAGAAATAAAAAAAGCATCAGTGTAGAAACAGATATTGGAACTTTTAATTTTATTTGTTGCAATTCTACATTTAATTTTTCCATTGCAGAACTTTAAGGAAAAAATAAATTTCTGCTTTAATTAAAAAAAATACTATAGA
>CAHIKZ030002399.1:300000-350000 GCA_903632075.3 Acanthosepion pharaonis
TTACCATAAGTTTGACTGATGTTATTCAAAAGAAGAGTGACTAATGCAAATTATAAGGTCAAGATTTTCAGCTGAAATGAAGTGGAAATATTATAATGAATCCATTGCTTGGTTTTCGGATTATAAAGTTGATTCCCTGTATCATATCAAAAGTGTTTTTTTTGAAGAATCGATTTTAGAAATTTATAAAGGGATTGATTTACATTTCTTTGCGCAGAAAGAAACAGATAAAAAATATAAATGCCATCAAGAGAGGACAAATGCGGAGAAAAAATGAAGAAATTTTAAAAAAACCTTTTTTATATATATATATATATATATATATATATATATATATATATATATATATATATAGATACATGAATTCGATGAGCCAGACAAACCTACCCAGGTTGATTGGTAATTTAAAGGATCGTCAGGTTTAAGGCTAAAGAGGCAAAAGAGAAACAGCATATTTTAGGCGATAATCAAAATCATATCAAATGACCAAAGAAAAGAAAAGAAAAAAAGAAAAAAAACAAGAACAAACAACACTTTACCAAATAAATATTTATTCCAACGACTATATTTGGGGATATTTAAAAAAACACGAACAATAAAGGTGGAATGACAATACAATAAGGGGAGATTAGACCTAATTCAATAACCAAGATTTTCTATGCCTCACAATGTTAAGAATTCGGTTTTAGAGTTTAATAGATCGTTATCCAGACTTATATTAATATAAATATGGTTAATTTCTCCTGACAAATTACAAAAATTTTAAAAAAATTTTTTATTTGGCCAATTTGAAACTTTTTTTAATATTTCCCATTAAAAGGATGGGGGTCAATTAAATTTTCTTGTCTACTTTTCTTAATAAAACATAAATTATATTATATATATATATATATGCAGAAAAACTACTTATCAACAGGCTAATATGGTAGTTGGGAAAGTTCGTTATTGTTGCTTGTCCGTAGATGGGAAGATATGATTTTGGACTTTTAAAACCACTATAGTAACTACCAGTAGTTATGATCATAATATAAAGACTATAAACATGTATATATGGCATAAATAAATATACACTTAATATAGATATATTAATAAAAATAACAAAAATAATAGATTTCTCACAGTACTTTATATACTGTACACCTGTCTTTGTTTACAATTGAAAAACATGCCACCGCGGTCAATTTGAGAAATAATACGACTCCTTTCACTTAGCTCGCAAAATTTGAAATATATCGCTGACGATTTGGAAATTTTTTCTCCTCCTGCATAACATTTTTATTTTTTTATTTTGCATACATATTTTGTCCGTTGCATCCGAAATCCGTTGATGGGAGTCTCCGTAGATGAGAGGTTTGTCTGTATTTCATGACAGAACTGCGGGCACTTCCTTTTTGTTTTTACTTTTTGTTATATTTTCGCTCTAATAGTTCTTTTATACGATATTTCATTTTGCAAATACTTCTATATATGCAAATCGACGTGAATTTCCATTCTTATATTTGTCCATTTGCGTATATCACGAAGGTGTAAGTGGATCAATAACGACTCGTAAAAAAAACAAAAAATCACGGATCATTTACCCTATGAAAATAATTGACGCTGCAGAAATCTGCAGAAACTCTTCTCTCCCCACCCCACCTCTTTTTTTTTTTTCATTTTGCTAACGTCGCCAAAAATGGTGCGGTGTGTGTGGCGGGGGAGGGGGCGCTTGACATTGAACGGAAAGACGTTGCAGGAAACATGGAGTACGAGTGAAAATATTTACATTTTCAGACGAAATCAGCAATAAGCGGGTCAAACGGACTGCGCAAGCGCGACTTTAGAACAAAATATGGCTGCATCAGGGAAAAGTAAGAAATATCTCTTTTTTTCTAGATTGATTTTAGAAAATGGCAGCCCCAAGAAAATATGGATGCCCGTGATAATCGAATTCTAAGAAAAGAATTTTATCTTACATTGCATATCGAACAGCGAGAGCTGATTTTGTATATATTAAATTATATATGATTGTACATGATTTTACATAAATAATTATTACAAACAAATATATATATATATATATGAATATATATTTATATATATATATATATATATATATATATATATATATATATATATATATATATATATATATATATATATATATATATATATGTATATATTTATATGTTTATCGAATTAAATTAGTAGTAGTAGTGTAACAGAAAGGGAAGAAGAAGAAGAAGAAGAAGAAGAAGAAGAAGTAGAAAGAAGAAGAAAAAGAAGAAGAAAAAGAAAAAGAAGAAGAAGAAGAAAGAAGAAGAAAAAGAAGAAGAAGAAGAAGAAAGAAGAAGAAGATTAGAAAGAAAAGAAGAAGAAGAAGAAGAATCAGGGTATTATAAATGTAAAATGGATTGTGGTTGGGGGATTTTGAAATATACATTTTTTTTATCCAATTTCAAACAAAAGATTGTTTAAAAAAATTGTTTTCCCAATATTTTCTATATCGTTCTTAATAAAACATATATCAAATGAAAACCGTTGTAAATATATATATATATATATATATATATATATATATATATATATATATATATATATGGGGAATATAATATATATATATTGATTAATTTGAATTCGGCAATTTACCAGATGATAAAATGAGGAGAAATAACAACAGAAAACGTCAAAAAATTTAATAGTTATCAAAATATCTTAATTATAATTATATAGACATTTTATGTGAGTTTTCTGGTGTAAGATTATATACCTGCTAATACACGTTTTATTAATGACCACTGACAAAGAAGGTATTTTCATAAAAAATAATTATATATAACTTTTCTGTATTAGTATGTCAGTGATTAATGTGAATCTGAACTATCCCAGACTTTTTGAGCGAGCGCTTTCGGCTTTTGTGTTAGTCGTTATCAATATCCAAGAAGTTTATCGCTAGAAACAAAGATTCTGATTATAGATGCCAGTTTGATTTTTTTCTCACAAAATATTCAGTTTTATCCGTAATCCTGAAGATATAGTATCTTTATAAAGAAAGAAATTCACGAACGGGACTCGATTAAAAAAAACAACCTTTTATACAGTTCTTAAACCAAACACAAATACACGATCTCTCGTCCGGGGAAAAAAGAAAAAAAAATGGAGATTAAATAAAAAAGGAAAATAGGGTGTGAATTGTTTTTGACGGTTAATAAAACTTCCTTTAATGTAGGTGACACTCACGCACGCACACATTTATATACACAGGCACACATACACACACACACAAGTACATACAAAAAAATGTTCATGCGAGGCCTTTCGTCCTTCAGGACTTCAGCCGACTAAATTTGTTATATCGATGCGACTACACATGCGCACGAACAACGGATGCTTTGAAATTTTAAATTTCAAGTACACACACGCGCATGCGCGCACACACACGCATATATAGGTTATTACACACACACACGCATACACGCGCAAAATATATATATATATATATAAACACACATATATATATATATATATAATTATTTATTTAGAAAATTTATAAGATAAACATGTTATAAAATCACTACAAAAATCTAAAGACCGGAACAGAAAGGGTTACAAATGAATAAAATACTATTACTTTAATCAAAATATATTTGTTAAACATTTACATTTAACCAGAATTTATTTTAACAAAACATGTGAATGATTTTAAGCTTGTTTTTAATTAATCAATTAAAATCTTAAAATGTTCACTTCTTTTTGATAAACTACATTAACTAGCAATAATTCCAGACTTTCGATATATATATATATATATATATATATATATATATATATATATATATATATATATACTCGACTCTCCCGTCGAATTCGACTTATGAGGGTCAAGCAGATCAGTTCCTTGGAAACCGACAGCCTGACACCAGCACATGAGATTTGATTATAGTGTTGAAGGTTTCGTGCAGGACCATCCACACTTTTTGAAGGGCCGAATACAGAGACCTGGTGCACTATGTGCCACAATTTCCCCAAACGACCCTCCACAGGTTTTGAATTCAGAGTTGTCCTTCTCCTAGACCAGTTGCCTTCCAAGGCTATAAAACCCAGTCTGTCCTGCTATTTACCTATAGCTGGAGGAAGAAGAGGAGGATTCACACCTTTCCCTAGGGCATTAGCACGTAAATGAATGTAATAGTGTCGACTGGAATTCGAACTCGGCTATCCGATTCTCAATCCAAGCCACTATCCATTATTTCACTGTACCTGCATATATATATATATATATATATATATATATATATATATATATATATATATATTATAATTATTTTTAAAAAATATGATTCCTTCGCTACATAAGAGTTCTCATGTTTCAAAAACAACCTGCAATATATATATATATATATATATATATCTTATAATTATTTTAAAAAAATATGATTCCTTCGCTACATAAGAGTTCTCATGTTTCAAAAACAAGCCAAAAACCTCAATATATTTATTGAAATTTAAGTATCAAGCCCTGTTTCATATTCAAGCGACAATTTAGGAATAACCAAACTTGAAATTTACGCGTCTTTATAAGTTACTATGGAAACGGCTTCAGCGGACGAATTTTTTTTTATGTTGGTGCTACTACACATGCGCAGGAACAAGAAATGCTGGGAATTTTAAATTTAATATTTACTTTTTTTTGGATATAAACTCGCTGATTTCAATTCAATTGTTTCTGTTTGTTTCCATTACTTTCGTTATGTGATAATAGAAGTTCAGACAAAAGATTAAAAAGAACCGATAAAAGTGCTCCAAGCTGTGAATAAACTGTGGATCAACTTGTGCCCCCTGTTGTGGTTAAACTGTCCAAAGTTCATATTTTTTTTTATTTTGGTTCAAATCCGTTCGACTTTCACAATCATTACCAAAAACTGATGTAGTGTCTGTGTGGTAGTTAGAATTCCTTTGTCTGCATCCTGCTTTTGTTTGGAAAGCTGAACGCTTGACATGGTCTAGCGTGACTTAATGTGAACAAAAGTCAACACTTTATCCAAAAATTGTAAATATATAATTAAGAAATTATAGACATACCTTATCTTATCTTTTTAATCAAACTTGTGACATTCCATCATCGCCTATCGAACCCAGAACTAACAACAATGACGATGAACTGATATTCACACAGAAAGGCCTGTACCTTAGACGCCTATTGAGACAAAAAAAAACAAAAAAAACACGTACATATGACCCATCGCTAACGATGTTATAAAAATGGTCGGTAAGTAAGTACCTGAATGCTTCTGCAATCCTTTACAATTAAAGTGTTCAATTCGACCTTCCAACCACCTGAAGAAGGCCGGAGCGTACAACGGCCGAAACGTTGTAATAAATATGGCGACAAAGATGAGTACATAATACCTCATTTCGGAAATATAGACAGATACTTTACTTTTAAAAATTGTATATACCGACAGATAGATGGAGTTGCAATGGGTAGTCCACTGGGACCCCTTATGGCTAACATCTTTGTTGGTCTTCATGAGAGACAATTATTTCATAAGATTTATAAGCCTCCAGTATCTGTCTATATTTCTGAGATGAGGTATTATGTATAGTATTTACATTATTCCGACTATTGTCCTCATCCTTGTCGCCATATTCATTGAAACGTTTAAGCCGTTGTAAGCTCCAGCCTTCTTCAGGTGGTTGGAATGTCAAACTAAACCCTTTATTTCGCTCACTGGGGTAGACTGTTCTATTTCCCTGTGCCATTTTTAATGTATGTCAATTATCAGATATCTCCCGTTAATTCACCTCTCCAAGTTCTCCACTGCCTTAACCGGGTATTGTCACTGGATCAAACTAACGCCTTTATCCACTGTGCCATGTGTCCTTGAAGGCATGTTTTCTTTTTCCCCTCGATGGTATCGACTTGGCAAGAGACTTCCGATCTACGGTCACTGGTCTAAAGAATTATGTCACTATCGGTCAGTTACCCTGAGGGTGGTAACAGTAATCGTCGTCATTTTGTCATCGTCATGAGTCGACTGATAAATTGTTTCGCCTATTCCCGCCTTTTCGCGTCCTGCAGCGATATTCTCGATTCTCTGTGACATGACCACTCCAATCCCTTGTACTCAGTTGGCAACACTTAAACCTGGTTGTCTTGTCTCTGTGACAATTGAGTCGGAACTCGCGTGGAAGTGTCAATTTGGCTTTGTAAATAGATGGCAAATCAATACAAAATATTCGTTTGACCGAGTTAGGCTAGGTGACCCAGCTCGTTAGAACCAGTAGTATACGTTTTGCTTGTTGCCACATATGGACAGGAGCTGCTTCACTTTCTCTGACTTACAAAAAATCTCTCCACCTCCCTGTGAGTGATAAATTATATTCTATCTTGCAAACCTTTTCTCACAAACTAAACATTGCGAGCCTTTCACTGCTCTATTGTTACTTCCATGGAAACTGCTCAGACAAACTACATCCCTTATTTTCACCTGTTCTAACCTTCAGGTCTAAGACTCTTCATACTACGCTCATTCCCTTCATATTCCATGAGTGGGATGTAAGTTCCAATCGAGTATCTTCTTCACACAAATCGCTGCTTTTTGGAACCGGCTCCCAAGAGGATGCTTCCCTGACCACTTGAATGCTAATCGGTTCATGTTTAAAGGTTAACCGTCATCTTCCCCACATATCAGCATAAACTGTACCTTTCACTCTGTAACACGAATAGCTTTTGGGCCTTGTACAGGGTGAGCATCATTGTTAAAAAAAATGTCTCCCTTTAAAGGCTACAAAACGAAAGAGATGAGGCGGTTTTTGTCTTGCTGGAATTAAATACTTGAATCTCTTCTAACGTATATTCAATGGCAGTTTCCCTTAGTATCCTGGAAAATCAATGGCAATAAAAATGTTGTTTTCCATCGAACTGTCATGGCGTTTTATTCCTTGTATTTAGTAACTTGAGGTCACTTTTCACTCTTCTCTGCTTTCTACTGATTAGCAAAAATAAAACAGAATAAAATCATAAAATAAAATACAAACCTATTCTTAATTGTGCTTGTCCTTAATGCTGTTAGTTCGTTTGACTGTTTTGCCCTACGAATACCAATACCTCATAAATAATGATCGATTTTCGGTCGCAAGGAAAGAAGGCAAAAAAACAAAAAAAATGCCACTCACTTTCACTGAGAAAATGGAAGAAAGAGGGAAAGAAAGAAGGAACGAATGATAATTTAAAGTTTCCTGCCAATACCTCATACATAATGGACTATTCCGTTGTGATCAGGTGGCATAACAAAACACATATCGGAGACGTTACTTAGTTTCCGTGAGAAAATAAAAGAAAGAAAGAATGAAAAAGAAAGAAAGAATGAAAAAGAAAGAAAGAAAGAACAATAAGAGAAAAAGAAAAAGGAAAAAGAAGGAAAGAAAGAAAATAAAGAAAAAAGAAAAAGGAAGAAAGAAAAAAAGAAAAATGAAAGAAGTGAAGATATGTTTAACAGCTCTTTCATTGAAATAGAAAAACTTGTCAATTTCAAACCTTTTCATTTGTATCCCCTTACTTCTTAAAATAACGACCAGCATTCATATTTATGATTGTCATTGCAATATTTTGTTAAAGTTGTTAAGCTCAAATATTTAACGATTCGATAGGGGAATTTCAGCGAATATTTTATTGTCATAGAATACGCCATTAACTTATTCTCTCATTAACTTTAGAATTAAGACTCTTCAGATTATTAAAATATGAATAACATGAAATTTTCACGATTTTTTCTAGTATAAATAATTTCCAACAGTAGATTCGCATAAAACAACGATCAGAAATCCGATATACTAAAGCGGCAACTCAGTCATTTGAAACACGTCAGCTAGTGCGACCCGATCGTCTGTTAAGGAATCATTCTATCCATATTGTGTCTGTCTAAACTTAGATTCGAAACACTCCTGAGACATCACTAGCCCTACATTAATATTAATGGTTTCTGGGATTTCGAAATAAACATGGAGACGACAACGGTGGCATCTAGCAATGGAAAATGGGTTTATTATCCTCGCTGTTTATATATTGCTTAAATGGTATCGACACTTCCGCGGTTAATCAGTTTGGCAAGAGACTTCCGATCTACGGTCACTGGTCTAAAGAATTATGTCGCTATCGGTCAGTTCCCCTGAGGGTGGTAACAGTAATCGTAGTCGTTTTGTTGTCGTCTTGGGCCGACTGATAAATTGTTTCGCCTATTCCCGCAATTTCGCGTCCTGCAGCGATATTCTCGATTCTCTGTGACATGACCACTACAATCCCTTGTACTCAGTTGGCAACACTTAGACCTGGTTGGATCGTCTCTCTGACAATTGAGTCGGAACTCGCGTGGAAGTGTCAATTTGGCTTTGTACGCGTGTCAAATAGATGGCAAATCAATACAAAATATTCGTTTGACCGAGTTAGGTCAGGTGACCCAGCTCGTTAGAACCAATTTCCAGGATGTCTTCGTAAGATGCCAGTTAAAGTAGTACATAAATATTCGAATATTAAGATTGTTTAAGGTAGTTTTATATCCAGCTAGCCATCTGACCTACGTTATCCTTCAGTATCTGTCTATATTTCTGAGATGAGGTATTATGTACACTATTTGCATTGGAATGTCGAACTGAACCCTTTATTTCACTCGCTGGAATAGACTGTTCCAGTTCCAGGTGCCATGTTTAATGGGTGTCAATTATTAGTTATCAGATATCTCCTGTTAATTCCCCCCTTTAAATTCTCCACCGCCTTAACCAGGTATTGAACTCACACTCTTTGGGTCCTGTCACTAACGCCTATATCCACTGTGGGCGAAATAAAGGGTTCAGTTCGACATTCCAACCACCTGAAGAAGGCCGAAACATTGTAATAAATATGGCGATAAAGATGAAGACAATACTCCGAATAATGTAAATAGTGTACATAATACCTCATCTCAGAAATATAGGCAGCTACTGAAGGGCCGAAGCATTCCAATAAATATAGCGACAAATATGAGGACAATAGTCCGAATAATGTAAATAATGTACATAATACCTCATCTCAGAAATATAGACAGATACTGAAAGGCCGAAACGTTGTAATAAATATGGCAACAATGATTAGGACAATAGTCCGAATAATGTAAATAGTGTACATAATACCTCAAATATAGACAGATACTGAAAGGGCGAAACGTTGTAATAAATATGGCAACAATGATTAGGACAATAGTCCGAATAATGTAAATAGTGTACATAATACCTCATCTCAGAAATATAGACAGATACTGAAAGGCCGAAACGTTGTAATAAATATGGCGACATATATAAGTCTCAACTCTCACAGATCCCACCTGTCGTTTATACTGCATCTATGCTGAGAGGTGCTTAGTAATAATTTCTGAAAGAGAAAGAGAGATAGAGAGAAACAGAGAGTGAGAGCATTGTCTGAACAAGGCCAGTACGGTGAAACCCTCGATCACGATGACTTGTGATTTCGTGCTAGTACCACCGTCGGCGTCTCCCAAACTGTTCCGTCTACCCAATTTCACTCACTAGGCTTGGAACAACCCATGGTATTGTTTTCGAGCACTTTCCAAAGGTGCTGCATGCTCGGATCCCTTCCCTAAGCTGAAATTCCAATTAAACAGCTAATGGATTAGCTGAAAGCGCTTGGAATCAACAGATATTTGGATAATTTCTACATTCATCAAGATCAGAAAAACCATTAAAAAAAAAAACAGAAAAAAAAACACTTTTCAACGATAGGAAAAAGATAATTGCAAAAAAAAAGTGCTTTATCCGAGAAGTTCCAGTTGTCTCTCCGCCCTGTCGGTTGGGGCCGAAGAATACTCTGACCTCGCCTCTGTAGAATGGTAAGATCCCCACCCCAATCATAGGCGTCCTGGGTAAGACGATAAACTACATCCGACAGCAAAACCTTTGATCAGAAGGTTTTGAGGAGCTTGGAAACACATCTTAATTGCTGCTGTTCCCCGGTCCACCCTGACCTAGGGTGAGAGCACCTGTTTGGCTCCCAGCTATGGGCAAATAGTTCAACTGGGGTCAAAACACTATGAAAGTATAAAAATAGGTTTTAATACCAGCAATACATTTTTGGAAACATTTTTACCAGCAACACATTTTTGAAAAAGTATTACCGGCAATAAATATCTTGTCGTCATTAAGTAACCCATTGAGATGTTAATATGTCATAAAACAAAACAAACCGACTGTCTCTGTCTGATTCTATAATCATCCTTTTTGTTTACATTTTCCTGGAAAACCACAATTCAAGTCTCTTCTTTATTTCTAAAAATATTGTGAGGTATATAGGTTTTATATATCTTGTACTAAACACACTTTTCTTTGTTTCAAACTAAATTTTCCTGCTTTTTAATGTTTTGCTTAGCTTTTCGAATGCATCTTTTACTATTTCAATGTAGCTTCGTATTTCGGTGTCACATTTTCAATCGTCTGTTAAAACAGACAAGACATCATGAATAAAAAAAAATAGCATTAAATTAAAAAAAAAAAGGTGTAATAAACACTAAATCCAACAACCTCGAAGATAATTAAATATGCAAACTCAATTTCAAACGGTCACTTACTTAAGAAAACTGATTTATATTATCTATAAATACCATCAATCCAAAATTAACAGAGACGCTTTTGAAATCTGTCAAGCCTGGAAAGTGAAGACTGGACAGCTCCCGCCTAAATATGCAACAGTACTCCATTTTCGGCCTGATCTCTTGAGTTGAGGGGAATTTTGTTGAGGTCATAACTCAAAAACTTCTGTTCACTACATCAATGTATGTCACCGACAATAATAAAAACACACCCTGATGCTAAACTAGGTATGACTTTTATCTGAACATGATTAGAAGTGTAAACATGTAGATGTTTTTATCTTGGTCAATTGGAATGGGCTACAGTAAATACTCCGTTTACAAGCACAGATTACCCTGTCACTTGACTAGAATTAGAATAGAGAGCGAATGGGGGTGGCTTTCTAGTATGTAAGTGACATGGTAGGTCCTCGTCTTGAAGGTTAGACCTTGAGGAACCCAGGAATGTAGTTTGTCCGAGAACTTTTCATGGAAGTTGTGATAGAACAGTGACAGACCTGCCCGTGAGAGAGAGGTTCGAGGGTTGAAAATAATTCTCCAACAAGGACTCGGTGACGCTTTTGAACTATTTTAAGATGGAAAATAAGGTCCGGGCAGCTCCTGCCTAAATATGGAAAACAGTACTCCATTTTCTGCCTGATCTGGCTCTTAAAAAGGTAAGGGTAAAATGAGGTGTCAGGTACTTACTGGAGCGGTACATTTTACCTGCATCTTTAGCGATGGATTGTATATAGGCATTTGACTTGAGATCGGGTATGAGTTTGAGGCCGAGTATCATCTCGAGGCACGGGGACTGGTGGTAGTTCGGAGATAGATAGATAGATAGATAGATAGATAGATAGATAGATAAAAGATAGATAGATAGATATGACGAGACTGAGATAGATAGATAGATAGATAGATAGATAGATAGAATGCTAATATGTAAGTGGCATGTCAGGTCTTAGCCACGAAAGTCAGACCTGGTGGAACTGCAGCTCATCCGAGCACTTTCCATGGTAGTAGCGATAGAGCAATGAGAGATTCGCCACATCCCGCCTGTGAGAGAGAGGTTGGAAGGTGGAAAATAAATCCTATCCCACAAGGCCTCGGAGACGCTTTTGCGCATTCTCAGGACCGGAAAGTGAGGTCTGAGCAGCTCCTGCCCAAATATGGCAGCAGTACTCCATTTTCAACCTGATCTGCCTCATATCACTGCATCAGGAGTCAGGTACTTACTGGAGCGGTACAGTGAGTCGATCATTTTACCTGCATCTTTAACGATGGATTGTATATAGGAATTCCACTTGTGGTCGAGTGTGACTTTTAGTCCCAATATCTTCTCAAGGAACGAGGAATCATCCGTTCATCGTGACTGGCAGTAGTCTGGGATCTGATAGATATTTGAGGCTACAAATTCCAAGAATTTTAAAAAAAACCTTGTTCCAGATTTTATCTCATTCTAATGATGTGATAAAAATTTGCTATATTTTTGTTTTTTGTTTTTTTCCCAATTGTATTTAAAAGTTGGTTACTATTCGGTCGAATTCTCATCCAGCTTTATTCCTATAATAAGTTGAATTTCTAGAATTGCTACATATAGAATTTTTTGCAATCTCTCTAGTGGAGAGAAATATATAGAAAATACTTTAAACCTCCGCCAATATACGAAAAGAAAAGCATCCACCATCTACAAAAAGAAAAAGAAAATTACGTAACCCTGAAAAAACGACAATAAGTGAAATGTATGCAAGATTAATATGAAATCTATAACAGCTACTTCAAAAACTATATGGGGTATAGTCATCACATAACAAATAATAAAAACATAAAACCAGAATCAGAATTAAACAAATAAATTGAAAAATGCCCCTTGAAGCATAATCGTGAAACATCTAAAAATTTTGGTAAAAACTATAAAAGGATTTTTGTTTTACAAAACAATACCTTCAATACATTAGCTGTTCATCGTTTGAGGTCTATGTATAATGGTGAGTCTATAGGAATAAAGAAACATATTTCTTACGAATAAAATCGATGGAATTATTTAAAATAAATTTAGGCTGAAACAACACATATCTTCCCAAAGATTTTTCCAACGGTAGGATGATTAAAAAAGAATTACAAAATTGAAAAAACAAAAAACTGAACACAACAGGAAAGTAAAGGAAACAGACTTAAAATTGTGATACATCCGACGTCAAAATTAAAATATACTGACACCAATATGATATATATATATATATTTGTATATTTAGGCAGCAATCCTTCCTTTATGCATGTTTCATTAAAAACGACAGATAAGGTACTACGGTTGAGCTTTTTATTTAATTTTTCTTGTGTTCTGACAAGAGCTTTCTTTTCTGGACAAAGAGTGTGTAAGAACTGTCCGAATGTTCTGTATTTCCGAGCGCTTTCGGCTATACCTTTAGCCATTATCAAGGATGATTCAATTATCAGCTTAGTAGAGTGTGTGCATTCTGTGTATGTTCCATCAGAACACATTTAAACACACACTCAGATGTACTCGACACTATTAGGAACATACTAGTAGAAAACACAAATATATTAACTGCATCCACTTGCAAAAAAAGACTAAAAATAATGGAAGCTCTAATAATAAAAAAGAAAAAGCCAACTCTTAACAATATTAACTATGAACAAAGCCACAATGTGCTAACCATATTCGGAAACTAAAAACATCACTACCACACACTGAACATACACAGAATATATATATATATACACATATATATACATATATATATATGAAGAAATATAGTTTTTTTCTGTTTTCTTTTTGAATTTGTACGTCTGATGAATTGGATCGTATTTAAGATTCTGATGGCATAAATTATGACCATGGAATATTAGTATATTTAATATTTTTTATTATATATATATATATATATATATATATATATATATATATATATATATATATATATATATATATATATATACCATTGTGCAAATTAATTGTAGCAAAACGAATTAGCGTTATAAAAATATTTTTCCTTGGGTAACGCCCATCATAGACAGTGCCTGTAGGACAACTAATCGACAGTCAAGACAATTTTATCATACTCACCGAAAATAGATTCATATTACTACACACCACTGAAAATAACCTAATCTGAGAAAAATAGAAATCGATGATTTCAAGTGGGTTTAAAAACTGACCTTATGCTGAAAGAAAGGAAACTAAAGCTGTTGTTTTAATTAATTTGAACAAAAATATATATATATATATATATATATATATATATATATATATATATATATATATATATTTCTTACCGGTAGCACGACTCGGAGTTTCATGCATTTGAAATTCTGTATTATTTTTTTCGACCAGGTTTTCTTCCATGTTTTTTCTTTTTTACTTTGCACAGTTAAATTACTATTTCTGACGTGATCTCAGTCCACACCGGATTGATAAAACAGACGGCTTATATTTCGTCTGCCGAAATAAGCTATTCCCCATATGAGGTGATTTTGGTTTTTATTGTTTATTAATTATTTGCTCTGTAATAATAAATAAACCGAACTCTTTGTGGATCAGTTTTAACATTTTATATTATTAGGATCCACTTGGATTATATTCTAACGGATTTGTTACCTGAACTATATATATATATATATATATATATATATATATATATATATATATATATATACAGGGTGACCCAAAAACGGAATACAAAGTGCGTATTGCCAGAAATGAGCAAATGGCAACACTGCGAGACCTTGAGCAAGTAACCATTTCGCCATTTAGAATTCAAGATGAAATTCACAGTATCCCAGCTGAGATATTGCAGCAGTCAATGAGGAATCTCAACAGCAGATTTCAAGAATGCATTCGTACAGGAGGACGCCATCTACAGGACGTAATTTTTAAAAAATGAAAATTCCATCATTGTTTCTTACATGGCATGTTTTAAGGTTTCAATTACTATGATTAAAATATTTTTGGTCGGAATTTCGAAATGAACCCTTTATTTCGCTCACTGGGGTAGACTGTTCTAGTTCCACGTGCCATGTTTAAGGGATGTCAGTTATCAGTTATCTCCTGTTAACACCCGTTTACAAGTTTTAACAGCCTTAACCAGGTATTGAACTCAGTCTTCGGGACTTGCCGCTGGATTTAACTAACGCCTTTATCCACTGTGCCATGTGTCTTTGAGGACATCCATTAAATATGGCACGTGGAACAGTCTACCGCAGTGAGGGAAATAAAGGGTTCAGTTCGACCTTCCAACCATCTGTAGAAGTCCGGAGCGTACAACGGCCGAAACGTTGTGATTAATATGGCAACAAAGATCAGGAGAATAGTCCGAATAATGTAAATTTAAATAAAATATTTAATACCCCATCTCAGAAATAAAGACAGATAGTGGATGACAATATATATATATATATATATATATATATATATATATATATATATATATATATATATATATAATGTCTTTCTAATATTAACGTGTCTAGGTAATACAATTTTTGTTTTCATTGATTTGGTATCTCCCTGAAAAAGAAATATTTGAAGTTTTGTGACGAACATTCAGGATTATTTATTAACAGTGACCTTTCCTAAATAATTTCACAAATGGTATTAAACGTGTGTATCTGAGAGTATAAATGATTGCTGTTCAACTTAATGTGAATTATCCAATGCATGGAGTTTGGAAAGCCGTTAGTTATTAGGGGATTGATCTTCCTTACAAATCCTCAAGTCATTCATATGTAATAAAAACGATTTTTCGTTGATTCCGTTAATTCGTTCTGATATTTATTTGTGTTTATCCAAAAGCAAATTTGATTTTCCTTTTTTTTTCTTTTTCCTTTTCTTTTTCACGTTTTTCGTTCTTCGTGTTGTTGTTTCTTTGTTCTTTACAATTTCCTTGTTTTGTTTTGTTTTTTCTTTTCTTTCATTCTTATTCTGTTTATCTCATCTTTCTTTCTCTTATGCTTGTTCTTTTTTTGTTTCATTCTTCCTTTCTCTTTTATCTGTCTTTCGTTTTTCTGATGTTAGTTCTGATCTCGAAAGTCATTTCTCTCTTTTTAGTTTTATTTAAATATCGTTTTTCTTTCATTCATTTCAAATTTTTCTTTTAAATTTTCTTTCTTTTTTTGGCTTTCTTTGATCAATTTATTTTTTATATTCCCCTTTTTATTTTGTTTTATTTTTTTTTTCTCAATTTTTTTCCTGAGTTCAATTTTCTTGCTTCCTGTTTCCTAAAATTCAACATTTCTTTTTGTTTTTCTTTCTTTTTTTCTTTTTTTTCAATAAAAAATTTTTTTTCTTTCTTTTTTTTTTTTTTCTATCGTTCTTTTTTTATTTCTTCTTTCTTCTTCTTTTTTCTTTCTTTTTTCTTTCTTTCTTTCTTTTTTCTTTCTTTTCTTTTTTTCTTTTCTTTCTTTCTTTTATTTTTCTATACTTATTTTTTTGACCTTTTTTTTCTTTCTTTTCCATTCTCATTAAATCTCTTCTTCACCTCCTAAAATAAATTCTTCTTCTTCTTCTTCTTCTTCTTCTTCTTCTTCTTCTTCTTCTTCTTCTTCTTCTTCTTCTTCTTCTTTCCGTCCTCCCTCGGACCCTTCCCAAACATCTTTCCTTCTTCTTGCTCCTCTCTTCTCTCTGCCTCTTCTTCAACTCAACTTCTCTCCTATCAATATATATATATATATATATATATATATATATATATATATATATATATATATATATATATATATGTCACCTCCAGTTTTTTCAGCTTTGCTCCTGGCATCATACAATGGGGAAAAGAAAAAAAAGTCGATTTTGACGAATCAGAATGGCCGAAAATCGGAGTAAACATGTCGAACAGATGTCACCAGCGTCACGAAGAGGCAGGAAGCGGATGCTGAAGAGGACATTTAAGGATAATTGAAAAATATATTGGATGTCTGTGGCCCCGGGAAGAGAGTAGTTGATAATAGGAAGACCGTTGCCGGATGGCCGAATCATAGAGGCGGGGGTTGGCTTGTCGAGTGTCCGGCGTTAGCAAATCTCCTCAGGCCAACAACAGAAAAGAGGATCGGGCCACTCGACGGATCGTTCGTTTATTCAGTGTAAGAGTCCGCCTGAGGATAGCAAGGGTCATTGCACAGTGACAGGCCAGAGAATGACCACTTTAAGGAAAGATGGACTGTTGTAGGTTGTGAGTGCAGACAAAGTCCATGTCATCTCTGGCGGGTCAGTTTGAAATGTTCTTCACACTTGGAGAGGTCGCTGTAACGATGGACACCAGTTTTGTGATCCTGATTGCAGTTTGGACGTATTTCTTTCTTTCTCTGTCTCCCTTGCTCTATGTGTGTACGTGTTTTAATTTGCGCCTGTTTGCATAGAGGTATGTCTGTGAGCGCATACACTCACGCACACACATATATATATATACAAAATTTACGATCAAAAAAATTGAAAAAAATAAAAAATTGAAAAAAATAAAAAATTGAAAACTACAGATAAAGTTCATTTTCTTCAGAAAGTCATTCATTCCTGTAATCCACTAACAAGCATATTTTTTGTCTTCTGATGATGACCATGCTGGTCGAAACTAGTCGAGGAATCTAGCTGAAATAATGAAGATAAATTTTTAATAAACAACCCAGTGTGTCTGAAAATTATAATTTTTTAATTTCTCTATATTTTTATTGTTCAAAACAAACACAAACACACACACACACATATATATTCATCCGACTTCTCCCATAGAATGATAAAACGCATACACAATTGAATTATATATACGAATGCTGCCGAACAAGACAAATACATGTGAAGTCTACTTAACTAAATAAAAGCAAGTATCAAAAAAATGAAAATGCTATATTTCATATTTCATTTCCTAATGAATCTTTAATAAAAGTGAATACATAAACGTTTCCTATTTGTTCTTCATCCTATCATTCTTTTGTATTTTGATCCATATTTGATCGGTATTCGACAATATATATATATATATATATATATATATATATATATATATATATATTATATGAATTTCATTAAAAAAACGGACAACCTTAAGGGTTCATTGATTATATTTTATATCCCAAAGAAAAGTGATTTTTCCTGATTATATATGCACAAGTGCACACACACACACACACACACACACACACACACACATATATATATATATATATACAGAGTGTCCCTAAAGTCTGTATACATGTACATATAGGCAAAAATGCATGTTTTCTAGAAATTAAATTTTCACCAACATTTTATTGATTTGTAATATTAACAAATAACATCTTCAATATGATTTCCATCATTTGTGATGCAAAAGTTGATGCACTTTGTAAGATTCACGTGAACCCGATGCAATAACTCCACATTGCCGCCAATTTTAATGCATTTTACTTTATGCGTTCAATCAAGTGTGTTGCATCTCTGATTTTCATTGAGTACACCTTCTCCTTTAGCATACCCAAGGAAAAGAAGTTACTTAATGTGGAGGTAAAAAATCGAGTTAATGTAATTCCCAATGTGCCCAGACATTAGAAACAATATTTATATATATATATATATATATATATATATATATATATATATATATATATTGTCATCCACAGACAGACTGTTTCGCTGTATCACAGCTCATCAGTGTGGCTAGACGTCCGGTTGCCTTTATCTAGGATTGAAACCCTACTGAATTGGCATCAGTCGGGGATTCTAATACGGTGGGAATGAAGGTGAATTTAAGCGTATTTATTTTTAGATAAACGCACAGTGACTGGAAGAACTCGATTCGATTTACCGAAGAGTCTCGCATTATTAGCCGTAATAGTCACTGTTTACAAACTCACACTTTCTCTCCAGAGAGCTCAACCGAAATAAATTTTTCAGCAGCATATATATTGTCATCCACAGACAGACTGTTTCGCTGCATCTCAGCTCATCAGTGTGGCTAGACGTCAGGTTGTCCTTAGCTAGGATCGATATCCGACTGAATTGGTATGAGTCTGGGATTCTACCACTAATCCGTTGATCCACGGCAAGGATGGAAGTGAATTTAAGCGTATTTATTTTTAGATAAATACACAATGACTGAGAGAACTCGATTCGATTTACCGAAGAGTATGAAAAATTGGGAAAAAAGGTTTTGTGACGCTTCATCAGACTTGGCTTTGTTGATGTGCCAACGACTAATTTTTGAAACAATATTCTTCTGAAATAATATTTTTGAAACAATATTTTTCATCTATATTCTTTTTCTTGTCTATTGAAAATATTCCTATTGACGAAACCGTGGAGAAACAAGAAAAATAATGATCCGGAATATTTTGAAGATTATATTCTATTGACGATAGTGAAATACCCAAGAAGCTACCGTGAATCCTTAGCTAATATAATCGAAACATATCAGGAGGCCATTATCATCCTTTGATTCAAGCCTTTGGAAATAAGCCATGCAAAAAAAAACCCTGTTCGCTCAGAAAATGATACCTATGAAGTAGTCCCCTCACCAAAAAAATACGCAAGGTTATTGAAATTTTACAATTAAATCTAATCAAGAACCGTTACAAGCCTAATATATGATACTGGTTACCATTATTCTTACTAGAAACAAACCTTCCTGAGTAAGACGATAAAATACATCTGCGTCCTGGGTAAGACGATCAACTACATCTGACAGCAAGGTCTTTGATCAGGAGGTTTTGAGGAGCATGGAACCACCTCTTAATTCCTGGTGTTCCCAGATCCATCATGACTCGAGGTGGCGGGTAGAGTCAGGGTCCCAGCTATTGGCAAATAATTAACCCCACAAAGTAAACACTACAAAGATGCAAATTTGTTTCAGTGCCTAAACCTAAGCATCTCCTTTGTTCATTATCGTAGATTAAGACTAATTTTCTACAGTTCAAAATGGTGTTAATTTCATCTTTTGCAATGTCGGAATAGACTTCGGCAAATTCCAATGCTATTTTTCGTATGTAACAATTTATAATAAATAATTATTTTCTCTGTTTTTGGTATTGCGTCCTCATTTAAATAAATGTTATGAATGTTTGAATTTATATTCTTTTCTTTCTCATTACATTTGGATATATAGCTATATCTAGAGATACTCTACTCGACTCTCACGTTGAATTCGACGTATGAGGGTCAAGCAGATCAGTTCCCAGAAACTGACAGCCCGAAAACAGCACATGAGATTTGATTATAGTGGTGAAGGTTTCGTGCAGGACCATCCACACTTTTTGAAGGCCTGAATACAGAGACCTGATGCACCCCAAACGACCCTCCGCAGGTTTTAAATTCAGAGTGGTCGTTCTCCTAGACCAGTTGCCATCCAAGGCTATTTACCCATAGCTGGAGAGAGAAGAATAGGATTCACACCTTGCCTAAGGGTATTAGCACGTAAGTGAATGTAATGGATTTGACTGGAATTCGAACTCGGCTCTCCGATTCCTCAATCCAAGCCGTTATCCATTACGCCACCGTATCCACTCTCTCTCTCTCTGTCTGTCTGTCTGTCTGTGTGTGTGTGTGTGTGTGTATATATGTGTGTGTGTGAGGGGGGGAAGCATGTCACTTTACACATTTTCTTAAAAAGAATATATTTTATCGTAGAAAAGTATATATATATATATACTTTTCTACGATAAAATATAGAATTTATTCTTTTATATATATATATATATATATATATATATATATATATATATATATATATATATATATATATATATATATATATATATATATATATATATATATATATACGATAAAATATATTCATTTTTTTTTTTAAAAAGTGACATGCTCCCCCACACACACACACCAACAAATTTCTACAATGACAAATATGGAAGATTTTCCATCGCAACATTTTGTTAACCCAACATATCATATAAACACATTCGCTTTGATGTCAAACCCTTTGTGTCCAGGACCGTCCGATCAGGACAAAGAAGTTCCTAGACAATGACAGTTAAGATCTATGCCTCGTGATCTTTGAAAAACGCGAGGTTGTATTGCTCTTGACTCAGAGTATACCCACACGGTCCAAAAATATTTGTTTTTAGGCAGACATTTTGTAATATTTTTTTTTCAAGATGTGGACAAATGATCAGCATTGGATTATGATTTTCTAAGCGTGGCGTAGATGTGGCACCAGGCCGAATGTATGGAGCACTGAGTAAAGACCGATCTCACTACTTAGTTCTAATTGATTTACAGAGACAAGCTTTGCTAACTATTACACCGTGTCGAATTGTCACTTTTCGAAACGCAATTTACATGTGGCACAAGGCCGAATGTGTGGAGCACCCAGTGAGAATCGAACTCAACTCGTTGAATTGGCCAAAGCTTAAACACAAGATGTATAAAATTAATATTTAATATGGACCATTTAAAATAGACCCTTTTGTTCAGTCCGAGTAAAAAAATTCAAAAGGTGGAGAATTCCTAGGAAAACCCAAATGTTCTTGGACGGCATTTAAAAATAATCTTTGCTAATAAGACCAAAGCTTCCTGTTAATTTTAAATCCACACGTTCCAATTTCGATCTATGTTATTTCCAGAGTGGAAGACATTTCTACCAGGAGTGAGATTGGGTCAGTTAGAAACAGGATGCTGCGAAGAACATCATGTCCTTTTGTAGTATGTAAGTTTCTTAAATATCTAATCATGAGATGATCGTAAAGCAGTTATACTCAGAACCTATCGTATTGTATAGAACCTTAAATACTTAGGTCCTAAAGAGACTGAGTGTTTGATTTTAATATCTAATTATGGGATTATAGTAAAGCACTTATCTAATTATGGGATTATAGTAAAGCACTTATCTAATTATGGGATTATAGTAAAGCACTTATCTAATTATGGGATTATAGTAAAGCACTTATCTAATTATGGGATTATAGTAAAGCACTTATCTAATTATGGGATTATAGTAAAGCACTTATCTAATTATGGGATTATAGTAAAGCACTTATCTAATTATGGGATTATAGTAAAGCACTTATCTAATTATGGGATTATAGTAAAGCACTTATCCTCATAACCTACACTGCTGTATAGAAACTTAAATACTTAGGTCTTAAAGAGACAGAGGATTTCACTTTAATTATTGGATGATGTTAAAGCAGTTATCGTCAGCACCCATATTGCTGTATAGAACCTTAATTACTTAGGTCCTGAAGGGTCAGAGGATTTCATTTTAATATCCAATTATGGTATGATACCAGAGCACTTATCCGCATAACTCCTACTGCTGTATAGAAACTTAAATACTTAGGTCTTAAAGAGACAGAGGATTTCACTTTAATTATTGGATGATGTTAAAGCAGTTATCGTCAGCACCCATATTGCTGTATAGAACCTTAATTACTTAGGTCCTGAAGGGTCAGAGGATTTCATTTTAATATCCAATTATGGTATGATACCAGAGCACTTATCCGCATAACTCCTACTGCTGTATAGAAACTTAAATACTTAGGTCTTAAAGAGACAGAGGATTTCACTTTAATTATTGGATGATGTTAAAGCAGTTATCGTCAGCACCAATATTGCTTATATAGAATTACTTAGGTCCTGAAATTTCAGAGGATTTTTAATATCCAATTATGGTAATGATACCAGAGCACTTATCCGCATAACTCCTACTGCTGTATAGAAACTTAAAACTTAGGCAAAAAAAGAGACAGAGGATTTCTTTAAAGAGACAGAGGAGTTTTCAGCACCCATATTGCTGTATAGAACCTTAATTATTAGGATGATGTTAGATTTCATTTAATATCCAATTATGGTATGATACCAGAGCACTTATCCGCAAAATTGCTGTATAGAACCTTAAATACTTAGGTCTTAAAGAGACAGAGGATTTCACTTTAATTATTGGATGATGTTAAAGCAGTTATCGTCAGCACCCATATTGCTGTATAGAACCTTAATTACTTAGGTACTACAGAGACAAAGGATTTCATTTTACTATACTATTGAGGTACTATACTTGTTTTACTATACTATTGAGGTACTCTACTTGTTTTACGGTATACCAACGTCAATGGGTTATTTCATTGTTGGTAATATTTGTTTCCCAAAATCTATTTCTGGTAGTATTTTTCCTTCAAAAATCTATTTCTGGTAATAATTTTCCTTCGCTGATTATATTTATTGTCAGAAAATGTATTGCTGATAATATTTGTTTTGTAAAACATGTATTGCTGGTAATGTTTGTTTTTTAAAACATGTATTGCAGGTAATATTTGTTTTTTAAAACATGTATTGCTAGTAATATTTTTTTACAAAGTATTTCTGGTATTAAAACCTGTTAATACACATTTACAGTGATTTGACCCCAATTTGGGGGTTAACTGTTTGAACAAAGCTGTGATCCCAGGTGTGATCGAAACCCGACTGAATTGGCATCAATCGAGGATTCTACCCCTAAGCCGTTGGCGGACGGCAGGGATGAAGGTGAATTTAAGCGTATTTATTTTTAGATAAACACACAGTGACTGAGAGAACTCGATTCGATTTACCGAAGCATCTTCAATTATTAGCCGTAATAGTCACTGTTTACAAACCCACACTTCCTCCGGTTGCCTCTAGCTAGGATCGAAACCCAACTGAATTGGCATCAGTCGAGGATTCTACCACTAAATCCTAAAATAAGTCCAAAGGGCATTAACGTTTGCAAAACGATTATTGTTTCTTTTTATTCTTGTTATATTCCGTGCTAATAGGAATATGGAACAGACAAACACGGTGGATAAATAATAACAGGTTTATTGTAGAAACCAGTACAACAAGCAAGGAAGTAATAGTTATGCGCATGGTCGTCGCAAGTCAGTACAGTTTTGTGCGTGCTGCTTTTGGAAGGCTGCTAGTATCGCAGATCCCATCTCGACGGTATTTAGTAACTGCCCCACGCAGTCACATGTGGCACAAGGCCGAATTTAATCTGGGGTTCCCGAACCCGAAGGCTCGGCCAAAAAATCCCCGTAGACCCCGTATAAACAGGGTCGGGTGTGTCTACCTCCGCGGACGAAACTGTGCCCTTCGGCATAGCCTCGTCTGGGTTCCTCTCTGCCCGAAGGCAGAGAGTTCAACTAGCGCAGCTGGGAAAGATCCCAGCTCGATTGTCTCGTACGCTGCCCTAACGGATACTTGTAGGTGCTTACCACCTAAAGTGCCGCCACTCATGGGGGTGACAAGTTATTCTATCACATCAAATCTCTTGTTTTATTAGATGCTTATAGAACATATGAAGCCATTATAATCTTTCATTTTAACTAGCAACCAGTTCAGGCAGATTAACTTCCAGGATTTAATACTGTGTTGGATCACCATAGTAACGTAAATCCACATTCACAGTTTTCCAATTGGCCTTTATTCTTAAACTAATGATTAACTAACTTCATATCGATTTCCCAGATAATGACATAGCCGGCAGAATTTTGTTATTCCATAGCTCAATATTTGAGCTGAACATCTTTAATAAAATATCACAATAATAATCATGACTATGAATGCCGGTCACTTAAAGAAATAAGAGCGTAGTATTGAAAAGACATTAAATTCACAACTTTTTTTTATTTCACTGAAGCAGACGTTAAACATATTAGGGTATTATCACCTTCTCTATCTTTCTTTTCTTTCTTTCTTATTCTCACTAAAATGAAACAGAGCCGCTGATGTCTTTTCCGTTTTTCCTCGCAATCAAAACTGAATAGACCATTATTTACAAGATATCAACATCGCGTAACGTACGTGCTAAATAACTCAGGATCAAATGAACACACCGACTCATATACTCTTTTCTTTTCTTTTCTTCTGTAATAATTTTCAATACTTTTCCTAGTGTTGTATTGTATTGTGCTTTTGCATTTCAGCGTAAAGGTGAAATCAATTTCAATCTTTTGTTGATGAAGGGAAATAGAGTTTTTAAACCAAAATACCATAGAAATATTCGATCTTTGACTAACTTGAAAATAAATATGTAACGACAGATCATATATATATTTTTTCTTTTAGAATCCAATGTTGTCGTTAATGTTTGTAACTAAAATATTCGTTTATCTAGAACAATAAAGATCCCGTCATTTTACAGCTGAAATGGCTCGATGTAACCGTAAGTCCTATGTTGACAGTTTCTTCTATCGCACTTCTCGCTTGTGGAAATCTATTCCGGCTTCTTGCATCACAGTCAACTTTGACCTTAAAAAAATTATTGTCCTCACTCCTTAATAGTATATTTTTCTCGTAGAAAGATAAGAACAGTCATAGATAGATAGATAGATAGATAGATAGATATTTTCACCTCATCTCCACCCAGTTTTCTATAGGGAGAATTTTTGAATAACAAATTTAAATTGGCAGTCTATCACTCATTTTTCTCACAGAGAGATAAGAATAGGCCAAGATAGATAGATAGATAGATAGATATGGAACAGACTGAGATAGATAGATAGATAGATAGATAGATAGATAGATAGATAGATAGATAGATAGATATTTTCACCTCATCTCCACTCAGTTTTGTATAGAGAGAATTTTTGAATAAAAAATTTAAGTTGGAAGTCTACCACTCTAAACTATGAATATCCATGGAGGAGAAAGCAACATATATTTGTTTTTAACCAAAACGACAAACTCAGCCCTATATCCATCAGACCATCTGAGAGAAAAAAAAACGACTTTTCCAACCACTCCTACCAGAATAAATTATATTTCAAAATTATAGGCGGTCATTTACTGAATACTGACGATTAACATCCATCTGTAATTAAAAGGTTTCCAACGTTTGGTTTGGTTTGGTTTGTTTTGCTTTACGGGATATCAACCTCAACGGGTCATTTAATGCCGATAACTTTTTTTCTTTTCAGGTAATATTATTGTTTTCACAAAAATCTATTTCTGGTAATATTTTTACCTCAGAATTATATAGCTAGTAATATTATTTTGAAAAATGTATTGCTGGTAATATTTTTTCTTCAAAAATTTATTTCTGGTAATAATTTTTTACAATGTATTTCTGGTATTAAAATTTTGTTTTACACTTTCATAATGCTTTTTACCTCAGTTTCGAGGTTAACTATTTTCCCATATCTGGGACACTAACAGGTGCTACCACCACGGGTCAGGGTGGACCTGGGAACACCAGCAATTAATAGATGGTTCCACGCTCTTCAAAGCCTCCTGATCACCGGCCTTGCTGTTGGACGTAGTTTATCGTCTTGCCCAGGATGCGAATGTAGTTTATCGTCTTGCCCAGGACGCGAATGTAGTTTATCGTCTTGCCCAGGACGCGAATGTAGTTTATCGTCTTGCCCGGGACGCGAATGTAGTTTATCGTCTTGCCCGGGATGCGAATGTAGTTTATCGTCTTGCCCAGGACGCGAATGTAGTTTATCGTCTTGCCCAGGACGCGAATGTAGTTTATCGTCTTGCCCGGGACGCGAATGTAGTTTATCGTCTTGCCCGGGATGCGAATGTAGTTTATCGTCTTGCCCGGGACGGGGTTTCCAACGTTATTTTTCTTTAGTTGCTGCAATTCGTTCTATCCCTTGCAGCTCTCTGCAAGTTCCTTCCATTTGATTCCGACTCCAGACCACGTTCTGTCATCCATTTGCACAAGCCCGCTACGTATGTTATGCGTTGTTTTTCATTGTCGCTCTTTCCATCTATTCAACCCGTAATTATCAGATTCTCCAGGCCCTCTTTCCTCATTCTGTGTCTCCTCCTTGTTTGCATCCTCTCTAAGACTTCATCTTTGCTCACAAGCTCGGTTCATGATATCCTCCGTTGACTGGAGTCTCTTCTTCTTCATTGATGAAATCGACCAACATTCGCTGCCGTAAAGAAGGACAGATGTCAGGTAAAAGAAATGTAATTCTTTCTTCAAATAAAACGGAATTAATTGTTGATTTCTCACGATCAGTGATGACGTTTTTTGGGAACTTGCATCCGATTTGTTTGCACAGATCATCTTATCCATCTTTCTTTTCCGCATCTTATCCCTGTCTCTTTCCGCATCTTATCAATGTTTGTTTCCCGCATCGTATCCATAGCCGAAACGTTGATATGGCGACAAAGATGAGGGCTATAGTCCGAATAATGTAAATAGTGTACATAAAACCTCATCTCAGAAATATAGACAGATACGAAATTAGAAGGCGCTCTGGATTATGGAAATGTGCTTGCTCTGGAAATTGTTCTAGAAATTTTCTAGAAGTTTTTAAGAGATAGAATTATAACAATAGAAACGAAACAAAGGAAATTGAACTGTTATGTAATTCCTGTAATTTTATATGGCAATAAATGCCCGACATTTTTTACCAGACAAAATGACGGGAAAGAGATGTGATTTTACGGAGGAATGTTGAGAAAACCATGGACTGGGAATGTGGCAAAAGAGAATGTTGTAATTGTATTTGCTGTCATGGTAATCGTGAGTTCAATCCCTTGGTCGGGCATTACAGACTCGTTTGGAAAAAGGTATAGCAATAATTGAGCAATACCCGCAAAAGAACAAGACAAGATATCCCGGGGTATGAATAACAGAAAGAAAACGATCTATCCTATTAAATAAAGGGTTCAGTTCGAAATTCGGGACAGGTTAAGTAAATTGAAAAACGTCTGAAGGCCCAACGGTAGAAACGTCGTAATAGTCTCAACAGAGATTACTCCGATAATAAGTAATCGGTAAATTATAACTCCTAATCAAGAATCGACAAAGAAACTGTTGCAAGCAATCAGGAAGGGACCTCTAAATTTAATTTTTATCTCCATTGACGAAAGAAACCTTGAGAAATGTAATACTTACGAGGTACATTGCAGTCAAAAAATGCTCAGAAATTGAACTTGTAACTTACTTGACAGGTTTAAGCAAATGGTTGCAGCAACAAGTCCGACAAAGACGAAGAAGTAAATGTCCCTTCAATTTTATTTTGCAGAATACTGAAAAGATTTTGCAGAAAATACCAATTCGTTATCTGGCTTGCGGGATATAACCATATCAAGTTGATGCACCAGTTCCCATACGATCACCGAAGTTAAGCAACGCCCAGCCTGATCAGTACCTTGATGGGTGACCGCTTAGGAATACCAGGTACTGTAAGCTTGGATGTGCGGGTGGTGTAATGGATAATGGCTCGGAATTGTTCATCGGGTAGTCGAGATCTCGTACGACCATCGAAGTTTAGCAACATCCAGTCTGATCAGTACCTAGATGGGTGACCGCTTGGGAATACCAATTGTGTAAGCTTGGATGTGCGGATACTGCAATGGATAATGGCTCGGAATTGTTAATCGAAGAGTTCAGGTAGGCTCACCGAAGTTAAGCAATGTCGAGACTGATCAGTACCTAGATGGGTAACCTCTTGGGTGTGTAAGCTAGGATGTGCGGATGGTGTAATAGATAATGATTCGGAATTGTTAATCGGGCAGCCGAGTTCCAATTCCCGTTGGGTTTGCTGGATATCCCGTTGGTTATGCGCAAATACCGTTGACAAAGGCATGAATCCACCACTTCTCCCCAGCTATGGGTTAATTACTAAAACTCGTATCAGTGAACCATTATTATCTTTAAAAAAAATTAGAAGCTTGGAATATAAATGTCTAGAAACTTCAATGGCCACAAAGTGAGGGATCCGTTTATATATTGAATGTATTGTAGAACTGAGCCCCACTTTATATCCACGTCATAATTTCTTGTTTGTTTATCAAATTCTGATTATGTATGAATCCACCTTTTCTCCTTATCTATGGGTTAATTAGTAAGACTTGTATCACTAATCACTTATTATCTAAAAATAATTCTTGTAATCTAAAAATATTTTCTGGCTTTAAATAACCTGCAAAGGGTTTATAAGTCGTAGAAAACGAATGAAGAAAGAAAAGGAAATCGTTCTCTAGCATATAACATAACGTTTGACTATTTGAATGCATGCGTTCAAATCGGCAAATAGAGGCGGCGTCGACCAGTGGATTTGTAGCAATGAACCTCGCAGTGACACCTGTGAACTGTTTGCTTTGGTCTCAAGCGACCCGTTACGCACGATTCAGATCACTGTCTTTCACAAACAACTGTCTTCTTGTTCAATTGGACGGCCTATAATCCTATAAGAATATGGTTCATAATTAGTGTGAATCACCGGATCTATGCTTATCAACCTCTTCTTCATCTTCTATCTTTTATAAACTTTCAGGACGTTGACGACTATCGCTCACCACAATCCTTTTTAGCTCCGAGTAATTTTTTTACAACAGCTGAAACCCATGCATTCAAATAGTCAAACGTTATGTTATATGCCAAAGAACGAATTCCTTTTCTTTCTTCATTAAAATATATTGCTAGCAGTTAATATAAAAATGTAGTTTTATATTTTTCCTATGTTTTAATTTCTGTTTGTGGGTTTACTATTTCCCCATAGATGGAACCCTAACAGGTTTTTACCACCCCAGGTCAGGGTGGACCTGGGAACAACAGCAATTAAGAGGTGGTTCCATGCTCCTCAAAAACTCTCCCGATCAGAAGCCTGGCTGCCGGGTGTTGTTTATTGTCAGACGTCGTTATGCACTGTGAGTGCCAAAATTTTGTGCTTTTTGTTTTCATTGTCCTCAACACTGCCAAGTTGTTTACACTCTTCGCCTGTGCTATTCTCAACTCTTCTATTTATTTGTGAGAAAATTGTCCAACATACACTGCCACATATGGAAACCCATATTACGTAGAAGTTCAGCACTCTTTTCTTTGTTCCGAATAAAACTTTGCTGTTTCTTAATATTTTATTTAACGTTTAGAAATCTTTTCTTGTTCCATTGCACTTTCGTATTTCGGTATCACTGCATTAAAGAAAAGGAATTATATTTATTCTCAGAGTGGACACTAAATGTTGCACAATAATAAAAAAGCTGTTTTGTAGATGGCTTCTCTCGTGAAGTTATTTCCCTCTTAAATGTATATCTACCTTCTGTGGCTTTATGGTATAGCAATAACTAAATGTTTGTTGTTGAGAAGATGTCAACAGACTATATCTCGAAACAGGGCTGAAGAATTAAATCAAGTTTTTAGCGAATGCGCCTTACTTTCCAGTTTTGGGAGAATTCAAAAATGTCGTCGTAGCCTTGTGGGTGATGAATTCTTTTCTGTCCAATAGCACCTTTCCCACAAATGTAATGTCGCAAGCTTCTAACTACTCTATCGTTATTTCTTTTCACAAATGTTCAGAAGGCTTACATTCCTTACTTGAAAAGGCCCAGACTTTTAGACGTAAAACACGATATGCCACGTACACAGGGTCGAATCACCCTCATTGCCTTCGTATTAGATAAGAAGGAAATTCCATTCAGACAGCTTTTTTCTTTAAAACTGCTACCTTGTCGAACAAATTCCGAAGAATATAATATTAAACTTTTAAAATCTTAACGTTATCTACTTTCAACAACCTCATTTAGTAACCTTTTACTTTGAGTGGCTCTTGGGTCTTGCATTAAATGAAAACCAGTGAAAGCATTTAAAAAGACGAATTTAAGCGTAATAAACTATTAATGTTCATTTATTTAGGTTTCGCCTTTTATTGAGACGTGAAAAGTAGGAAATTTATTTACTGTCTTTTCAAATTAATGATCTTTTCTTTGTAAACGAGATAAAACATCATACAGAGATTAAAAAAAAATGCCATTGATATTTTCTAATTTAGCGCTTCAAACGATTTTTTTCCAGATTATAAAATTTAACTTGAAAGCTTATTATAGCCGAAAGTTTTATCGAAAAGTGCGGCTTCTGGATTGAGGAATTTGAGTCGCCTATCTGGCTTACTTTGTCCGTTATCGATTTGCGAAAATTATTTCGGTTTAAGGGAAAATTCTCTATTTCTTTTCCTGCTTAATTTGAAGAAACGTTTCGAAATAATTCTTTAGAAATGTAGAGGTTGTTTTCTTTCAAACAAATGATTTAGGCGCTAACACATAACGCGCAAACCCACATATATAAGATTATCATTATATATATATATATATATATATATATATATATATATATATATATATATATATACCTGAATAATTTCATTCATACCCACATATACGAGGGCTGATCAAAAAGTATCGGAACAGGTGCTATAAATAAGTTACTACAACACATATCAATTCAGTATTTAATCTCCTTAGAGGTACGGCCCTACTAGAGCCACACATTTTATCCAGCATTCCCAGAATTCTTTTTTCTGGGGGGAGGGATAGCGAGTATCACCCTCGTCGTATTCTCTTGGGTTTCCTTGGCGTCTTGAATGTTGTTCCTTTCAGTAGGCGTCCTGGGTAAGACGATAAACTACGTCCACAGCAAGTCCTCTGATCATGAGGTTTTGAGGTGCGTAGAACCACCTCTTGTTTGCTGGTGTTCTCAGGCCCACCCTGACCCGGGGTGGTAGCACCTGTTAGTTGTCTCAGCTATGGAAAATATTTAACCGGGGTCAAAACGTGTAAAAATAGGTTTTGATACCAGCAAAACATTTTTTGTAAAAAATTATTACCAGCAATACAATTTTGAAAAAAAAAATAATTACCTGCTATACATTTAAATATATATATATATATATATATATATATTACCAGCTATATATTTTTTAAATAGATATTACCAGCTATACATCTCTTTTTTGAAAAAGAATATTACGAGATATAAATATTTGGAGGAAAATTATTAACAGAAATAGATTTTTAAAAATAAAAAATTTACCAGAAACAGATCTTTTTGAAGGAAAAACTATTAACAGAAATAAATTCTTGAAAAAAAAATATTACCAACAATAAAAATTTTGTCGGCATTAAAAAACCCATAACAAAACAAACAAACCAAACCAGAAATACTTTGTAAAAAATTATTACCAGCAATAAATTTTTGATGAAAAAATATTACTAGTAAAACATTATTACCAGCAATTCATTTTTGAAAAAAAAATAATACCAGCATTAAAGATTTTGTCGGCATTAAATAAGCCATTGTGGTTGATATGCCGTAAAACAAAACAACCAACCAAACAAACAAACCCTTTCAGTGGGTTCTAATATTTTTAAGGAGGAAAATGTCACAAGGCGCGAGATCTGAGAAATCTAGTGGTTGTCGGACCCGAGGATTTTTGTGTTTGATTCCAAACTACTGCACAATCAATGGTCACGGATAGAACTTCTGTTGAGTGGTAAGACGGCCACACTCTACGCACTTTCCTTCCAAACACTGTTATAAACAACGGAAGTCAATGTGAACCAAGCTGTCCAGACACATTTTGGTCAGATGTCGTATGAAGTTGATAAGCTTCGTTTACTTTGGGAGTAGCCTTTCTTAGACGTAGTCACTTAATTTTTAAATTTCAAATAGATTTCAGAAATGTACAAACTCATTTGTTAACCTTGAAAATTTGTGGCCACAAAAAAGAATCATACTGTTCATAAAATAATCGTTTACCGTGTGTTTGAGTTATCTAACCTATAGACAATATATATACAGAGCGTCCCCACCCAAATCTGAAATCATTTAAAATGTGAATACCTGAGTAACTACATGACCCAGTCAAACGAAATTAAAATAGGCTTCATACTGATTAGTAAAAGGTTTACTCATCATCATTCGAACAGGATATTCAAAGGTACGCCGATTTTATAACCGATTTCACACAGCTTCACAAAAATATTCAATATGCGTCCATCCTGTGACACGACACACGTCAAGTCGGTAGTCCAGCCCCTGCTAAACACGCTGTAGCATGTCTTGCGTAACATCCCCCGGTCCTCAGTGATTCCCTGCTTAAGTTCCTCTAGGTTTGTAGGAAGAGGGAGAATATAGACCTGTTCTACAATCCCATAGAATGAAATCACAGGATTTCAAGAGCGGTGAACTTGATGGCTACTTCAACAGCACATTATCACTGGCACACCCGATCCATCTTCCTGGTAGATACGTTCACACAGTCAAATTAGTTTTTACACATTCTGTTAAAATTTGAGATCATTTGAGCGAGAATTGACTATGTTATTAAATTAAAAAACGGTATCAATTTTGGAAGACACCCTGTGTGTATGTGTGTGTGTGTGTGAGTGAAATGCATAAGAATTTTTGTTTTATATATATATATATATATATATATATATATGTGTGTGTGTGTGTGTGTGTGTGTGTGTGTGTGTGTGTGTGTGTGTGTGTGTGTGTGTGTGTGAAAAATATATAGAAAATAGGAAAGAACTCGTTAGGTAAATAATCCAAAGTCCCTTAGTATTTTTGTTATTATTTTTTAAAAAATAGTGCTCGATACAAAAGTAGAGCCTAAATATAATTATTTATTTAAAAATATGATTCCAACACGCTACATTTCCAAACATAGCGCGCATTTTTCCCACCAAATCACTAAAACTCTCCATGCGATGATTCAGATAATTTGGGCGCGTACAAGAAAGCAATACAAAACTGACACCTCAACACTTTATTTTGAAACATTAGTCCACTGGTGACTACAGAATAAATTATATATGATTATAAATGATTAAATTATGATAATATATCAAAATACTGTTAAAACATTAAAAAAAATGAAAACTCGTTCGACACACTAGTGATGTAATGACACTTAAATGAAATAAATGTTATTATAAATTATTAAATTATGATGTTCTTTGAATGAAATATATTTGATTTCAGATGATTAAATTATAACAACAAATAAAAGTACTATTCAAATACTTTTTAAAAAAATCCTGTTTGATAAATTACTTCCCTGATTGTCCCAGAATTAAATATATAAGGTTATAAATTATTAAACTCTGATTATAAATCAAATTTTAGAATATTTAAAATATCTTCTTTTTTTTTTTGACACATTAATTTGATATCCCCGCGATATAAAAAAACAATTTTTTTTTAATATAACTTCATGTAAGCTGTTGAAACATCAATATTTTTCGATCGAAACCAAATCGATTTTCAATGATTTTAGGGGTTTTCGAATGTTTTTAAACAAATTACATTTTTAAATAACTGTCTTTAAGGTATAAAAAGTAATAGAAATTGCCATAAATAGCTTCAAATTCAATTTAATTTTCATGGTTTTCAATTTTTTTTCATTGTTTTCAAATGTTTGTAAAAAACAGATTTTTTTAAATATAAATTTGTGGAAGCTGTCGAAACTTTTCAAAACCATTATTATTATTAATTATAATTAAAATTCAAGTATTAACAATGGATACACAAAGTTTTAGTTTCATTTTAAATATTTTCTTTGCCGAATTATATATGCTTGCTATATACTGTTTGCGGCCATGTCACGTTGAAAAACCGGTTCTCTTCTGATCACCAAAGTTAAGCAACGTTGAGCCTGGTCAATACTCTAGCTACCAGTGAATATAATCTCTTTACTTATACTAACAGAAGCCCTCTATATGTGGAGGTGATTCTCAACTGACAGATCACAAGTACCTACCTGGAGTTAGTAGAGTGGAGTGTACTGGTACGTGATAGGCGCCTCGTCGTGGTGCAATGGTTAGAAAGCTGGTCTTGCTAAAACTGTTACAACTAAATAGTGAGTTCGATCCTCACTGGGTGCCCAATACTTTCGGCCATGTATCACATCTAAGCATCGCTAAGAAAATCAATACGGGCACCTCAGGGTGGTGTAATGGTTAGCAAGCTTGTTTCGCTAGAACAATTATGACTGAGTAGTGAGTTCGATCCTCACTGGGTGCTCCATACTTTCGGCCTTGTGCCACAACTGAGCTACGTTTGGAAAATCATTATAGTGGTACGTGATATTAATCCATATATGAAAGAGGTTTTGCACGCTTCTAGACCCCAAAATGACCCTTTGTGATTTTTTCTTTACGGTTGTCAAGTCTGCAATGGTTGTAGTAATGCATGGCTTTGATTTTGCAAGTTTTGCAGTATTGCTTTTGAACCCGAGATGCAAGATCACAACCAATAATATTGCTGATTCCTCTTTGGATTTTACTAAGGATCTTTAGCTATCTAGAAGGAGTCAGGACCATATATGGCAGCAATATTCTAAGCATGGACGAATAGTAGAGTTATAGATATCCAAGATATATTTTGGAGAGAAAAATTGTCTCGCACGATACGGTGAACCCATTTTTTTAGCAGTAGACGTATAAATGAATTCCCTATAGTCTTTCCACTTCATGTCAACAGAGAAAGATAGCCTGAGATGACGCAAGGAGGTTAGCATCAGCCGTGCTGATGGAAGGCAGTTGGGAAGAGAGAGAGAGAGAGTATTCTAATACCGTAGTATCAGCCGCGTACGACTATCAATATTGGACACTAGCACATAGTAAGCTCCGCTTACACTTACACTATCTTTGTAACCTTTTTGTTTAATATATCTTTCTTGCCTCTAATCCGTGTTCCGTGTTTTCATTCCGTTGTCCCAACTTTGGGTCCACATCAGATAGAATGCAGATATTACAATTATAATCATGAATCAAAGAGAGAGAAATGTCCAGTATGGGGACAGATGTTTAATAAGAGCAGTAAGTAATGCAGTAAGTAATATAGATGGCAAGATACCAATGTAAAAACTGTTGAAATAATACACGATGATGTAAAAAGTCAAACAAACGTTTTTTTCGATAGAAACGAGAAACAAAAAACAACACACTAACAAATATTGAATTAAACAGTGTAAACTTAAAAATGCAAGTTGACACTGGAAGTGAAGTGACCTTTACTCTGAAGAATTTTTGGGAACAATTATCGAAATCAAAATTACTTACTTAATCTTAGTAAGATTAAGACAGTTGCATGAAATTTGTATAAAAATATTAGTTTCTTTTCAAGTCACTTTTGAAACAAAAAATAAATTTGAAACCGTCACTATTATGGTTGTGGACTGTATAAAAAAAACATGGTTTTAGTAGGAACTGATTAGCACATGATTAGTTTAATCAATTCTTACAGTTCAGGTTATACATCTAGCAAACTCAATTCGATCGATTTTTTTTCTATACAATATAGCTTCGTCACTGTTTCACTTATTTCTCAAAAGTGATCAAGGATTGCAAAAGCTTTCCAAAATAAATCTATTTTAATAATAATTTATCAATTGGAATTACAAGTTTTTATTCTTTTTAATTCAACTTCACCAATGGAATCAAGCGTTTTTACAACATCTACTCCTGTTCAAAAGACAAGGGAGGTGTTTGAACCGGACGATAGATGAACTTATTTACTTCTGTTAATTTTTTTTCATACCATTACTGAAGTCATTGGTCAATTGTGGTTTGGTGAGGCTATTTAACCTATAACTGGAGGTCAAGACTTCAGAGTTTATCTTTTCCTAGACCGGTTGCCAGCCAAGGCTTTTATGATTTATATCATTGGCGAAGAAAACCAAAATGAATGTAGTTCCTTCGTAAAAGCCAGGTTACTCAAGAAAAGATTCGAAATACGGGGAAAACTTGTGAACAGCTTTATTATCTTTCCTCTTTTTCAAGTTTTTTTTTCAGTTCCTCATATCTATTTCATCTTTTTCTTCCGACTCGAAATGCCTCGTAAGTTTTCTTCGTTTAACAACGATATTTAAGAATCGATTTAATAAAAAAAAACAAAACAAAAACGTCATAGCAACTGTATGTTATTGCGTACCATTCTTCAGTACCTCAGTGCGGATTTATCTCAATGCAAATCTACCTGACTTGACACCTTGTGGCTTTTTTTTCTATGGGGGCTATGTGAGAGGACAGGTCTATATCCCCCCCCCCAACACTTCCTACAAGCCTAGACAAACTTAGAGAGAATCACTGAGGCGTTGTAGAATATTACGCAAGACATCCTACAACGTGTTTGTCAGGAGCTGGTCTACTGTCTTGACGTGTGTCATGTTACAGGGAGTGTACATATTGAACATTTGTGAAATCGGTTATAAAATCGACATCCTTTTGAATATCTTGTTCGAATTTTAAAAAAGACAACTCTGAATTTAAAATGCGCAGGGCCGTTTGGGGAACCGGTCACTGTGTTCTGCCCCTCAAATGTGTGGTTGATTCTGCATAAAGCCTTCACCACTATAATCATGTGTGGACTGCCGCTTCCTAGGAACTGAGCTGCTTCACCCTCATACGTCGAACACGGCGGGAGAATCCACCCTTCTTTCTCAGTATATCATTTTTTAATGATTTAATTTATTTCAAACTATATACATGTTGCCAGTCTAATAACATAGCCAATTCTCGCTCAAATGATTTCAAATTTTATCAAAATGCGTAAAAACTGTGTGGATTTATCTCAATGAGAATCTACTAGAAAGATGGATCGGGCGACTGAGTAATAAAGAAAATGTTCTGTTGAAATGGCCACCACGTTCAATTGGGAATTGTTTTTTTTTTATTCTATAGAGCTATTTGAAAAGACAGGTCTATGTCACCCCTCTTCCTATAAGCCTAAAGGAATTTAAACAGAGAATAACCGAGGCGCTGGAGACATGCTACAACGTGTTTGGCAGGAGCTGGTCTACCGTCTTGACGTGTGTCGTGTCAAAAGAGGTGCGTATATTGAACGTTTGTAAAGCTTTGTGAAATCGGTTACAAAATCGACATCCTTTTGAATATCTTGTTCGAATTTTGATAAATAAATTTTTTACTATTCAGCAAAAAGCCTATTTATTTTAGTTTGCCTGTGACATGGAGTTACACAAATATTTAACTTAGTAAAATGCGACCCTATGTAAAATAAGTTAATAAACAAGAAAAAAAAGGCATTTTTTGCTAATGTTCACCGAATTCAAGGCCCTAGAACCACTCATGGTAGAGGGTTACTTTGTGGTGTTGTATTAGCATAAGAAAGGGCAAGAAATGAAGTTTTTGTGTCTATGCAAAAAAAAAAAAAATATAGCAGTTAATTCTATACTAAAAAGAACAAGATTTAATTATTGAATAATATTTCAGAGTCCAGGCAGAACATTAGAGTTCAACTAGACTTTGAATAGAACCGAAAATCCAATCCTATACATAGAACAACAGGTAAACCTCTACTCCTATTCAGAATACTGGGGAGGAGTTTGAACCGGACGATAGACAAGCCTATCTACTTCTATTAAAATACATTGTACAATCATTTCCTGTAATTTCCATTAATGTTTTATATTTAGATGAGTTATATAAAAAAAAATCTGTTTGTGGCAGATGTACATAAAGATTTACAGCCGTGTGTATGAATACAGAAATGTTTACAGATACAAACAAGATGTATCTAGTCTGCGTCTAGAAATTGAGAACAAATTATGTTACACAAGGAAAAAAAATTATATTCAACAGACACAAAGGAAAACATTACAGAAAATTTGAACACCTTTTTCTTTTAACTTTAAAACAGGCCAAAGTTACAAAATAAAATCGTCCTCAGTCGTAAGGAGGGTCACTGTTCGGCCTCGGTAAACGATTTCAAAGAGACATTATTCTGATTTTTTTTTTTTTTTTTTTAGCGCCATATCAAACTCTATGGGTTATTTAATGCCGAAATCAAAACATTTTTGACACAATTTTATTTTATTTTTGGAGATAATAATGGTTTAGTGATACAAGTCTTACTAATTAACCCATAGCTGGGGGGTAAGAAGAAGTGGATTCATGCCTTTCCCAAGAGTATTTACGCATAAGTGAAAATAACGAATCCGACTAGAATTCGAACTCGAGTCTCCGATTTCCAATTCCGAGACGTTATCCATTACACCATCCAAACATCCAAGCTTAAAGTGTTTTCTGTTCGGTACGTGATATGCATGATAGCAAGAGTCGATTTTGAAAGTTTTTACAAACTAAGCTTTGTCAGGATCGAACTCATTCTATCTAATTTATCTCCGAACGTTGTATTGTGATATTAACGAAAATGGTTCCCCAGCAAGGTGCGGCGACGGGCAAAAGATGCGGATATTCGTGCAGATTTTGCGAATTAAACTTTCTGTTTTTCTCTTTGAAAAGAAAGCAATTTCTTTTTCTTTGGTCGCTACCGAGATAATGGAGAAATGATTAAAGAAATAGAATTAAGCTTTTTCTTAGTGTTTTATCACTTCTAATGCCTTTTCACCAATGATGTGAAATCGTATAAAAGCAGGACGCGCTTATTTGCCAAAGATTTGCTTAATTTAGGAGAACGGCTTTACGTTCTTCCACGTTGCAAAAAGATGAATGGTTTCCCGGGAGGCAAAGTATATCTGAAGATGGCTAGATAGCAAACTGGCTGAAACATCGTTTTCAAAACAAACAAGATAAGGCTGCTTGTTCGGATAATTCAAGTAATCCCAATATTTCATTGCAGAAATTGTGACAGTATCACATATCTACCGATGTAACAATCTACCGAGGTACTTACCTACCCACCGACTTACCTAGCTACTTAGCGGCCTACTACCTACCTACCTACCTATCGACCAACTTACGAACCTACCTATCTACTCAACCTACATACATACATATATATATATATATATATATATATATATATATTCATTCCTACCTACCGACGTACCAATCTACCTACTTAGCGACTTACTATGTACCTATATATCAACCTACCAACCTACCTATCGACTGAACTACCTACATACCTACATATATATATATATATATATATATATATATATATATATATATATATATATACATACCTACATACCGACCTACCAATCTATCTACTTAGCGACTTACTACCGACCTACTTACCTATTTGCCTACCTTACTTTCTATCAATGTACCAAACTACCTATCTACCGACCAACCAACCTACTTACCTACCTATTTACATACGTACATACCTCCTAACGACTTACCAACCTGCCTACTTAGAAATCTACCTACCTATTAACTTACCTACCAAACTACCTACCAACCAACCAACCTGCCAACCTACCTACCGACCTAGCTATCAACCTACCAAACTACCTACCTACCAACCTCCAACCTAACTACCTACCTACCTAGGTATTGACCTACCAAACTACCTACCTACCAACCAACCAAACTACCTACCTACCTACCTACTTAGTATCAACATGCCAAACTACCTAGATACCAACCAAACTCCAACCTAACTACCTAGCTGTGAACCTACCAAACTACCTACGTACCAACCTCCAACCTAACTATCTACCTACCTACCTATCTACCTACCTAGCTACCAAACTACCAAACTACCTACCTACCAACTTCCAACCTAACTACCTACCTACCTACTTAGCTATCAACCTACCAAACTACCTGCCTACCAACCTCCAACCTAACTACCTACCTACCTACCTACCTACTTAGCTATCAACCTACCAAACTACCAAACTACCAACCTCCAACCTATCTACCTACCTACCTAGCTATCAACCTACCAAACTACCTACCTACGTATCGACCAACCTACCTACCTACCTGCCGACCAACCTACCAACCTACATACGTACATACCTAGCTATCTACTTACCCACCAACCAGCTGACCTATCTACCAACCTACCAACTCAACTACCTACTCACTTACCTACCTACCTACCTACCTATCTCATCAAACGCAGTTGAGATCCTAGTCTACCTTACGTCAAGTTCATTGTGGAATCCTTTATATTTTACATGGCCGCATAATATGTGATTGGTCGAGACTACACACGGTTTAAATTTGGAGTTATCCATTTCTTAGACTTGTCAGCAACAGCTACATAGCCTAGTCTCCTCTGTTATTTAATCCGTGTAAGAGAGAAGAGATGGTTTTATACCTTTTCCCAATGGTATTTGTGAGAAAGTGAATGTGACAGACTTGTCCAGAACACCCACTTGTCGTTTTCAGGCGCTAAACTTTACACCAAATGAACACCCGCTTAACATTAGTGATAGTATTAGATTGATGCAAAAGCGTCTCCCATTTTTACAATATTAAGGAAATCTTCGAAGTAGATTTTCAATTTGCTCCGCTCCCCTTCGACTATACCACGAGTTAACACGAATAATGTTATCATATTTTGGGAAAAAATTCAGAAGATTATAAAATAGATTTCACGGAAATTTACAGAAACGAATTTGTCTTTCTCTCTTTTCTTTCTCAATACCTGTTCAGCGAGAGACTGCCAAGAGAACTACAAGGCCTGTCAGGATTTATTATTGCGCGACATAATCTTAACATAAGATATGAGAATGACATTGAAACTGGCAGTTTCAGTAGGAAAACTGCAATAAATTATAAACAAATTAGTAAGGGAAAGCAAGAAGAAAATCCATTAAATGTAATAAGATAGAATGAATAGTTGTTAGCAAAAGAGACATCCCAACAGGTGAACTACATATTGGGGACGTCAGTGATTTATCTATAGAGTATAGAATATTTAACACTCACATGACATTTTGAAGGTGAGATAGACAGAGGAAAGCAGAGAATAATCGTCCTAACAAGTTTGTATAAATGATTGGCAGATTAAAAGAGGAAAAGGATAAGCACTACAAAGAACAGGGTGTTATGGAAAGGCATAATCGCCCGAGTCCCTAAGCGACATGGCATATGGAAGATGTAGATGTGTGTTGTTTTTTTTTATGTTTTTTTTTTGTTTTTTTTATCTTGTACCCGTAGGGTTGTAAGGGTACCATGTGTACTGCAGCCGCAAGAGAAGTGGTCTTTGGGCAAGATTTCTTGACCAACACTTCTCCTAGGCCGGTTGCCACCCAGTCTATCCTGGAAGAAGAATAGTTTTCACACCTTTCCAAAGTATTACTAGCACGTAAGTGAATGTAATAGATCCGACCGGAATTCAAACTCGGCTCTCCGATTCCTCAATCCATTACTCTACAGTACCTCCTATGCAGAAGGGTATTAACAGATAATGGTGAATATGGCACAGGAATCGGAAATACCGAACACTGTAAGATTAATAGCATAAATCAAGTATTAATACCGAGTAAAATTAAGAGTTATAGTTCTACAGAAGGATGCTGAGAATATCATTAACGAAATATCTTTAGTGCTACCTTGTACCTAATTTTCATCAGTGATATTTTCCGATGTCCTCAATTCTCGACTCAGTATTTATGCTGACGACACAACGCTTGACTATGCCTTAATGTTATGCCCGATAGATTTGATCAGATCAATTTAACAGTTGATCTCAAAAATAATCTTCAATCCGCTGCTTAGTTAATGCAAGAAATGATTTTTTAATCTTAACGCCTCCATAACTAAACCACTCTTTCGTAGAGGAACATTTTTGCCTTCCAATAATATGGCTGATGCTAACCTCCAAGAAAATGACACATTACTCATTCTCGGTTTAACGTGTTCCACAGGCACGAAGTGGAATGAATATATTGAATCATTTGCAAAGTGTACTTCTAGGAAATTTCGTTCATTTTGTTGTTCTCGGCAGAATGTATAGTACAAGTCGACTATTCGTCCCTCCAAACATCAAGTGGAACTCCTATATAAGTGTTGTTGCTATTTTGGGGGAAAAAGGGTTTATTTGGTTGAATAAATAGTATAGTATAAAAAGAGAAAACTCCATACTGAGTCAGGCTGAAAAGGGGGGGTTGTGGTGCCCTCCCTCTAAAGAGTCTTTGTCGGACTCTTCCGCCTACTATAAGATTAGTAGGAGAGTAGGCCTTGAGGGAACAGTCGCATAGATTGTTCATCTGTCAAGTCGGACGAAGCTTTGCCGCATGGTAAAGTTTTGTCCGGGGAGGTAGACAGTCCCTGAACCCGTTTAGGCGGGTTCAAAGGGAATATTTTTGGCCTAGCCTACGGGCTCGGAGTACCCGCAATAAACCGGCCTTGTAACCACATGCACCCCTCGTGGTGGGGTCTGTTAAATATTAACAGTGGAATAGATTGTTCGTAACTGTCGAACTCTCTGCCTCGAGCAGAGAGGAACCTGGACGAGGTTTTGCCGAAGGGCAAAGTTTCGTCTGGGGAGGTAGACACGTTTTGGCGGGTTCAAAGGGAATATTTTTGGCCGAGTCTACGGACTCGGAGAACCCACGGTAAACTCGGGGCTGTTCTACTTCCACGTGCCATGCCTCCTCCGGGTGTCTTAGTCATTCCCCTTTAACTCAATTCTCCAAGTTTTGGTCCACCACCGCTGTTTGGGTCTAGTCATTAGATCTAACCAATGTCTTTATCCACAGGGCCATGTGAATAATGTAAATAATGTAGGTAAGGATAATAACTCATCTCAGAGATATAGACAGATATTGAAGTGTTATTTCTTTTGCCATTTTCCACTTATAAATAAGATGCAATCAAATTCAGTTATTTGGAGAAAACGGATGAAAAAACTCGAAACATTTCTAAAATAAATGTAACATGTTAAACTAGCTTGATGTCACATACAATTCGCTTTTTTTCTTTTTAATCATTTCATACCAAGCAAGATAATAAAAGGCAGCAGGATGCAAAGGATTTACTGAAAGTGAAAGAAACAGAAAAGACAATAAAAGAACGATATTCAAAGAAGCAGAAGATGTCGATTAACAATCTTCAATTCAATTTTGGAAGATCGTAGTTATGAAGAAAGCATAAATCCAGAATAGAATTCCACATGAATGAAGTGCAAGATTAAAAAATATTAGCATCGAAATTATGGTCAAAACTAGCAAATTCACCAGTGAAATCATGAAACATAGTTGCTAATGTAGTAATAATCATTTGAGGAATATTTTTTACATATCCAGGGAGAGCCCAATGTAGAATACAGAAAATAATAATAATAATAATAATAATAATAAATTTATATAATTAATTATAATTTATTTCGTGAAAACTGAAATGTTCATCTCTTCAGATCGAAATCTCCTCAGCAAATGGAGAGAATACACCGGACGTATATATTACATTGATAGGGGGAGAGCAAAAGAGAAGAGATGAGATATAGGGGGATATGAAAAGAAGGGTTAAAGAAGAAATGGTTGGGTAGTAGTAAGCTTAAATCGGTTGGTCAGGCCGAGAACTTTTCCTTTAAGGTTTGGTATTTTTTATATTGGGTTATATATAAAATTGAGCAATATGAAAGAGGGGTTGTTACCCAAATACACAATTATACACACACACCCAATATATATATATATATATATATATATATATATATATATATGTGTGTGTGTGTGTGTGTGTGTGTGTGTGTGTGTGTGTGTGTGTGTGCCGTGCAACGATAGTGACTGATGCCAAATCGGTCGGGTTTAGATCCCGACCTGAGGCAATCGGACGTGTAGCCACACTGAAAAGCTGTGATACACGAATTAATCTGTGTGCGTGTATATATATATATATATATATATATGCAAACAACTTTCATTACCAACGACTTTCAAGGTAGTGCGAGAAAGCTTTCTCTTCAATTTTATTCATGTTCGTTTTAGTGTTTTGTTTGAATAGCCAAAAGTGCTCAGATATATAAAACATTTGGACAGATTTTAAACATTTTATGTCAATAAAAGAAGAAAAAAAACTTACCCTGAGTCGACAAAAATGAATAAAAAGCTTTATAGCAGTACCTTGTCGGTCGCCTTTAATGAAACTTGTACAGATAAAATATATCTGTAAATGAAAAATAAAAATAGAAGAAAAACTATCCGTAGCTGACGCGTTTCGTTCTCTGGGGGAATTTTATCACAGGCCATTTGCCTTGATAAAGTTCCTCAGAGGATGAAACGAAATATATATATATATATATATATGTGTGTGTGTGTGTGTGTGTAAGCAAATATATGGATATAAATCCGACATTATGAAGAAAAATATATACGGAAAAAACAAACAAAAATCCTTATATACAATTATGCTGTTTTAATGTTAATATGTCAACGTCGGACGTTTCGGTCTAATAAACCATCTTCAGGACATATTCATAAATTATAACATTATCATGTTGTATTGATAATTTTTAATAATCCATATTATATGGATTACCAAAAACGCATAAACCGAACATACCAATGAGACCTATCATATCAGGGATAGGCAGCGCTCCACACTAAAATAGCCCGCAAACTAAGCAGAATTTTGACTCCACTTCTCGGCATTATTAGTCCATCACACATAAAAATTCAGGCGACCTCTTAAACAAGCTAAAAACATAGACATTGAAAACAAATATATGACTAGTTTAGATATACAATCTCTTTATACAAACGTCCCCATAGATAAATGCTTAAATTTACTTAAAAAACACCTAACAAATGCAAAATCCAATTACCTATATCTACACACAAAATTATAAAACTGTGCTAACTAATTACCAAGCTATGCTTTTTTACTTTTTAATAACCAACATTACAGACAGAAATTTGGTTTGCCAATGGGATCTCCTCTCAGCGGCGTTCTTGTATGTCTATTTTTAGAATTTCTAGAAAGTGACTCATTCAAAAATATTCTCCCTACAAACTCTTCATATTTCAGATACATAGACGACTCGTTATTAATAATTCAAAAACACCAATTTAACGGATCTTCTCTCCAAACTTAACAACATTGAACCTACAATAAACTTCACTCTCGAAACTGAAACCAACTACACTCTTCCGTTCCTGGACATTTTGTTAATTAGAAATAACAACGAACTCAATTTTGACGTTTACAGAAAGGCTACAAACAAAAATTATCTCATCACCTTCTACTCAAACCACCCTTCAAAAATTAAATCTGGAATTATTATAGGTTTCTATCTAAGAGCATTAAGAATCTGTAGTCCTCAATATTTATTTAAAGAAGAAACATACATAGAAAACACATTCAAAAACCTACAATACCCATATCATTTCATCCACAATGCAAGAAGAAAGGCATACGAAATATACAAACGAAACAAAACTAATAACACAATCCGCAATAGTAAATCACATGAAAACAGATACATAATACTACCGACCAATTCTGTCATGTCCACTATCCAGAATAACCTATCCCATCTAAATAATCTTGAAATAGTCACAAAACACCTCCAAAACCATTATAGATATACTAAGATCTTCAAACAATAATAGCACTAATATTTCTGAAGCAGGCATTTATAAAATAAATTGCCAAAACTTTTCCTCCCAATATATTGGAGAAACAAGTAGAAGTTTGAAAAAACGCATATATGAGCACAAAAGAGACCTCACAAAAAAACAACTTAGCTAATGCAATAGTAATACATAGAAATAAATACAACCATAATTTTGATTTTAAAAATGCTACACTCATAAAAAAAAGAAAATCACTCACTCAGAAGGAAAATTTTGGAGAGTGCCGCCATAGAAAATTATCCAAATATTAATTTACGCCCAGGCTTTTTTCCCTATTTCACCTTTCTTAACAAAATTAATGCTCTTACAAACAAACATGCACAACAGATTCATAAAATCGAAAGAAAATGGTTGAATACATCAACACAGATATAATGACAATATTCTCCAGACGTGACAATCTCTGACGTTATTTCTCATTTAAAAAATATGAAAATAGCGTTTCTAAATACATTCCAGTTGCTAGGTACATTCTGTTTTTTGTTTTTATTAGTTACGTTGTTCATTTAATTTCATTTTCGTATTTTGCTCTGATAAAGTCCACATTGGACGAAACGCGTCAGCAATTACCAGTTTTCCTATTGTCATTTTTATTCATAATATATATATATATATATATATATAAATTAAGATGGCCCACAGAGTCTGCACTAGTGACACATTAGAGAAAGGGAGCAATGCCAAATTACCTGAGAGAGGCTTAAAATATTTTAGTTAAATTTCGGGTGAACAGTGGCACCTGATAATTACGTTAAAAAGCCTGGAACTGTTAGTTGTGATCGGCAACTGTTCACTGGAAATTTATATATACTCGACTCTCCCGTCGATATTCGACGTATGAGGGTCAAGCAGATCGGTTCCAAGGAAACCGACAGCCCGACATCAGCACATGAGATTGATTATAGTGGCGAAGTTTTCGTGCAGGAAAAAAAAAACACTTTTTGAGGGCCGAATACAGAGACCTGGTGCAAAAAATGCCACAGGGTCCCCAAACGACCCTCCGCAGGTTTTGAATTCAGAGTTGTCCTTCTCCTAGATCAGTTGCTCTCCCTAGGCTATAGAAGATAAGACTTATATATATATATATATATATATATATATATATATATATATATAATTATTTATTTAAAATATGATTCCAAATCGCTACAAGAGGTCTCATGTTTCAAAACTAGAGCCGAAAACTTCAATATAATCCTTTAAATTAAATTGAGTTGAAAGTAAAATGGGCCCGTTCAAAAATTTTGCTTGAGGATGGAACGGAGCCCATTTTACTTTCAACTCAATTTAATTTAAAGGATTATATTGAAGTTTTCGGCTCTAGTTTTGAAACATGAGACCTCTTATGTAGCGATTTGGAATCATATTTTTAAATAAATAATTATATTTATGCTCTACTTTTTGTATCGAGCACTATAAAAAAAAATAATAACTAAAATACTAAGGGACTTTGGATTATTTACCTAACCAGTTGCTTCCTATTTTCTATATATTTTTTCACATATATATATATATATATATATATATATATATATATATATATATATATATATATATATTACCAGTTTGTGACTCGTAGGGGAACTTTCAAGGAGGATATAAATCCAGTGAGGGCTCAATGTACACTTTGCAGATAATAATAATAATAATAATAATAATAATAATAATAATAATAATAATAATAAAAAGAAGGAAAGTAATTATTCATTTCGATTATAATTTATTTCGTGAACACCGAAAGATCGTAATCTCTTTAGTAAATGGGGACAATACACCGGACGGAGATATTAGATTGATAGGAGGAGGGAAAGTAAGAGTGAAGAGAAGCGGTATAGGGAGTGGGAGTAAGAAAAAAAGGGTTAAGGAAGTAATGATTGGGTTTTGATAAGTTTAAACTGGCTGGCCAGGCCTAATTTTTTTCTTTAAAATTTGAGATTTTTATATTGGGTTATACATCAAATTGAACGATATGAAAGATGGGTAGTTGTCAAAACACAAAAATATATATATATATATATATATATATATATATATATATATATATATATATATATATGGGGCAGTTCAATTTATATTACAATGAATCATTCATACTAAAATTTTCGACGTGCAAATTTTCCGGATAACAACTGAGACATTAGTCTATTAATTGAACAATTTAGTTCAGACATTGACTGATAAACTCCTACATCAAAAAATACTCAAATTACCATATTAGTAAAAAAACGCACTCTCTTAAATTTTCAAAAAATATTCAACCTTAGCGTTGCGACTGCATACTCCAAAAGCTTTTATCCGTTAACAATAACACATTTAAAAAAAAAAAAAAAAAAAACATAATTCGATTCGCATTTAATTTTTTCGTCTCTGATGCTACCTGAATTTTACTAAAAACAAATTAATTTCTATGCCTGAGGATGACTGAATATACAGTTGAAAGTACTAGCAGATTAAAAAAAGATTTTATACAGCTTGTAGTTATTAAAAACAAGGATCATATTATTCATCGAGTAGTTCGTAGCTTAATGCAATTCTAAAATTTTATTTGCGAAAGGATTTCGCCATTTTATGTCATTAACTTTACTAATCTACTTTTTGTATGAATGAGTCATTGTAATATATATATATATATATATATATATATATGTGTGTGTGTATGTATGTATGTGTGTGTGTCTGTGTCTGTGTGTGTGTGTATATATTGTAAAGTTATTATTGTTGATTTTATAAGAGAAATACTTTGAGGAAAATTAATTTGTCAATATTTATGCATTAAGGCAACACTTCAGAATACCGCTAGGACCCGGTCTTTTGTAAAAGGGAGAAATTATCCTCATTGCCTTCATATTCCATTGGTAAGGAGGAAGTTCCATTCGGACAGTCTCTTCGTAAGAGCCGCCGCTTTGTGGAATCGACTCCTGAGTTAATGCTTCCCGATCAGTACGGTCTTAACCTCTTCAAGTCCTAGTTATCTATACCATCTATCCTTATAATGTACATTTTAGCACATCCTCTTACGTCCATAAAATATCTTTACTCTACTTTGAGCCTTGGGCCATGTATTGGATAAGTAGTAAAAAACCTGTGACTGACAAAACTTGATAAATGTATAATTATAAGCTCGATAAAGGTTTTTTGTCGGAAAAATTTGATCTTGATAATTCGACTTATACACGAGTATATGCATTATTTTTGTGGATGCAAAGATTTATTTTAATTTCCGCACGATGTTTGTCGAGAAGCGACAGGTAGGGATTAATAGATTGTTACAGCTTTTGGCGTAAATTTGCAGTCGTGATAAAAGCTGAAACGGAAACCTTTTAAAAACGCGCCTTCGGTGATTAAAGAATGATTTATCAGCTTAAATATTGATAAGGAGTCATTGAGATTTTCATGTTTTATCAGAGAGGCTTCCAAAACGAAGGCTTCTTCTTCTTATAGATTTTTTTTGTTTCCAGTTTTCGCTTTCTTTCTTCTTTTTGCTTCTCTTTCTGTATTCATTTATAAAAAGAAAAAAAAAACTTTTTATAGGATTAGTTTTAACTCAAATAATGTCAACGGGCAAACATTTATGTATACACAAACAAAAATGTTCAGTTTTCCGAATACAATCCGTAAAGGAATTCTTGGTAACTGCTTGTTTATAGATTTTTTTTTTTTTATCTATGTACCGTGTCTGTTCTGGAAATTGGCGATAACGGCTTTCCACAAATTCCTATCCTTTACACATCATAGGAACGTTCCTCTTTTTTATTATCCAGTCTATTCTTCCGGGAGGGTTGGCAGAGGAGGAGAAGGTGATTTTTTTTCCGTCGGGGTAGATGCTGCGGTTATAGTACCTGTTCCGTAACGGGGGCCTTATCTCCTCCCATGCGTTACCCTCATCATTGCGTGACATCTATGACGTAACGGTGGTACGTCCGACTATGACTAGTTTACACAAGCTATGACCAGCTAAGACAAGCTATGACCAGCTAAGACAAGCTATGACCACCTTAGACAAGCTATGACCAGCTCAGACGAGCTATGACCAGCTAAAATAAGTTTTAACCGGCTTAGACAAGCTATGGCCAGCTAAAACTAGCTTTAACTATCTTAGACAGGCTAAGATCAGCTTAGACAAGCTATGAGCAGCTAAAACAAGATTTAACAACGTTTGATCAAATTGTTGACAATTTTCTAGCTCGTCATCATCTAGAGACTCAATTTCTGTTTGTATTAGTGCCTTGAGTTTATTCAAGTTATTAGGTCGAAACTGATGGTAGACCCGATCTTTGAGCGTGCTCCAAAAGTTGTAAGTTTTTCCAGTTTTATAAGCACTCATCAGTGCTACTGCACTCTCATGATTAACATAAGTTACAGTAGACATATGTTCCAGAGAATGATTTTTCAAAACAAACT
>CAHIKZ030002399.1:355000-405000 GCA_903632075.3 Acanthosepion pharaonis
TGCCACGAATCTATTGACCAGCGTGAGAGCCAACAGCTGACTGACACGAATGTTAACTAGCATGCCAAAAAAATCGATAGCTGCATTCGTCACAAGTGGGAAAAATTTAAATCTGCATGGAACTTTACTCCAATTGGCCCATTCGCTTGCTTAAACTCAACGTTGATTCTGATTCCGCAGAACTGGGTTGGGTGTGAAAAAGTATTTGTTGTTAACATTCTTTTTTCATTCGGTTCTTCCAGTTACGAGTCTTTTTTTTTTTAAGCTGATCGTTTTGTGTTCATTTTGTTTAGTTCTTTTTTCGTAACAGATTTAATGTTTAGTATAGAGCTTAGAAAAAATTTGCAGTGTGAGATAGGCAAGAAGTAAGGCATGTAGCAACATCCGCATGGCAAAGGGCACTCTTTTAAAGGCAAGGAAGGGTAAAAATATTTTAAGTCAAGTGATAGCGATTGCTGTATGAGTCGTACGATTTTTGAATCAAGCACGGGCAACGCCGGGCCATGCTGCTAGTAATGTATAATTACTCTCCAATGTTAACAGAAGTATCGTGATGAAATCGATCATAAACGAAAATGACATATTCACCATTAATTAATCATAGATAAGGATCAGAAGCTCATGAAGGATTGTAATTAATTTCAAAAAATATATATATATATATATATATATATATATATATATATATATATATTCCATGATCATTTTCCAACTTATTCAAGATTATCTTTGCCCTTTCTAACTTTCTAAGTTCCTGTCTTAGCATAACAAGGTGTCTAACAGGTTTCGCGTACTATTTCATTTTCAAGTTTTGTTTTTTACTGCTCTTTGGACTGTCATAGCTGAAACTTCTCTCTCGCATGCCAAATGTCTTATGGATTGAGATGGATCTTTTCTAATTAATCTCTTTAATTCTATGCTGACATGATGATCCCTCTTCTTCCTGATCCAGTTTTCCACTCTACTGTTCCCTCTTTTTTAAACATTCACTAATCTCTTGATGGTTCTTGAATGGATTTGAAGCCAGAGTATGAATGTTGGTACTATTACTGAAGGCCTGGATGATCTTTTTCCTCTCACCATTACTCATTTTGGAAAACAGTGCTCACAAAATGATTTTAACCTGTTCTCTTTCTAGCTGAATAACTCAAAGGCTTTTTCAGTGATTCTTATAACAAATGGTATTAAGATGGCTTTACTGAGCACAAGATTCTTGTGATGATTGCTAACAAAAAACCGGCATCAATGTAGGCTATATAGCTGGGATGTGGAAACCCCACTCAGAGCAAATGAGGTTTTTTGAAACAGCTACACATTGTCTAGGAACCTTCCCGATACTTTCTGAAATTTTCCATATGTGGCAATCTTTTCAGCACCTGAAAAGATTTCAGATTTTAGAAGTTTTTGTATTCGGGAATTTTGAAGGAAGGATACTCAACCTATCTATATTATTCCAGAATAATTTCCAACTTATTTAAGATGATCTTCACCTTCTCTAACCTTCAAGGTTTAATGCACAATTTCATTTTCAAGTCTTTTTTTCACAGCTCTTTGAACTGTCATAGCTGAAACTTCTCTCTCATATGCCAAATGTTTTATGTATTGAGTTGGATCTTTTCTAATTGATCTCTTTAGCTGAAAGTTGAAATGATGATCCCTCTTCCTGTTGTGACCTCCTGATCCAGTTTTCCACTCTACTGTTCTCTCTTTTCTAAACTTATTCACCGTTATGGTTCTTGAACGGACTTTGAAAAAACTGGAAAAAAGAAACTCAATTATTTTAGTGGTTTTATAGATATTAAACATTTTGTTAGATTGACAATTATTGTATTCTGTTACACGATTTGGGAAATTTGTCCGTTACATCCGATATATGTTTATTAAGATTTACATTTATTGCACAGTTTGTTGATTTGTTCATGGATTTTTTAGCGGCATATCAACAACTTTATGAGTTATTTAATGCCAAAATCTCGATATGGATAAAATACTTATCGTTATTCATTTTTTACATAAAAAGGTATTGGTTGTATTTTACGATAAATGTATATTTATACTTCCATGATGCATTATACTTGTGGCTTCACTATTTGCCCATAGCTGGAACCCTAACAGGTGCTACCGCACCGGGCCAGGGTGAATCTGGGAACAGCAACAATTAAGAGGTGATTCTGCACTCCTTAAAAACCTTCAAACTCCCGATCGGTGGCCTTGCTGCCGGATGTAGTTTATCGTCATACCCAGGACTATATTGCGCAGTAAGCAGTGGCAAGCTTAATAAAGTTATAAACCTAGTGGTTGTAGGAGCTCTCCAACTTACAATCTTTTGAGTTCCAGACATATATGAAGCACGTGACTGTCTTTTAGGCGTAATGACATCCAGGTAACCAATTTTGGTATTAGTAGAAAAGGTATAAAGCATCACTCATGATTCACGCATCGTTCATTCAGGAAAAAGTATTTTAAAAACTAATAATTACTAAATGCACATCGATAACGTGAGAATATATATATATATATATATATATATATATGTGTGTGTGTGTGTGTGTGTGTGTGTGTGTATGTATTATGAAATATCATTTTTAAGACATTTTTATGTTTATACGTTCTTTTATATAGATACATATATTTAATTATATGCTGTTTATAATAAACACATCATGAAATGGACAAAGTCCAACAATTATTTTTTTTATAATAAACAATTTTAAATGGAGGACGCATATTTTCTATGAAATTTTCTCGAACATTCAGGCCGGTAAATGTTGTTTAATACTGTTTATTATAAAACAGAGAATTTGCTTAAATATTTGTATCTATAAAAAGAATGTATAAACATAAAAATGTCTTAAAGAATAATTGTCGGACTTTGTCCATTTCATAATGTGTGACGTCATTTATTTACATTTGGATACGCATCGAGCAGATATGAATGTACGAGAGAAAATCATGGAGAATTGTAGTTTAAAGACAGTAAAATCGACCTTGCGAACCGAACGCTCCTTTGTGGTCCAATTCATTAAGGCATGTCAGGCTATATGACCGTTCCGTATAGGATGCAGGTTCGATTCCTGTTGGAGGACGCATATTTTCTATGAAAATTTCTCGGACATTCAGGCCGGTAAATGTTGTTAATACTGTTCATTATAAACAGAGCATTTACTTAAATATTTATATCTATAAAAAAACGTATAAACATAAAAATGTCTTAAAAATATTTATATATATACAAATTATATATGTCTTTGTGTGTATAATGTATATATCTATAAATATATATATATAAATGTATATTTTTTTTTATATATTATTTATATACTATATATGCCCGGTACTTATTGGAAAGCGCTCAATATCAGTGATAGAGCTAGAATATTTGTTTGGATTGATGTGAGTTTGTGACCCTGGGTTTCAGGCTCTATTTCGATCGATCACAAACTCACATCAATTCAACTAAATAAATATATATATATATATATATATATATATATATATATATATATATATATATATATATATATATATGTATGTGTGTTGTGTGTGTATTGTCAAATCAGTAGGGTTTCGATCCCAACTTGAAGCAATCCGGCGTCTAGCCACACTGGGGAGCTGTGATGCATCAAAACAGTCTGTCTGTGAGTGAATATATATATATATTACTTAAACGCAATTTCAGTAGAAGCTACATTTATTTATTAGACAGTATAATTATTTATTTTAGTCTACCGACCTAAATATTCGATCAAGAAATCTTACGCGTTCTCCAACAGGATTCGAACGTACGTTTGCTATGGCAACCGTCATTTATCTGACGGGCTTTGAACTCTCGGCTACAGAGTGCTTCGGTGACCAACCAATATTGAAAATTGCTTTAAACACAGATTTTCCTCTGTCACTTTGAATAGATATATATACTTCGTTTCGGATCCCAACGTAATTAAAGCAATTTGTAAAGGAAAGGATGGATTTTATTTATTAATCCTGACAGATTACTGTTACTTAAGTATTAAAAAACTGTCGGATTAACTAATAAAATTCTATCCATTTCTTTCTTTATATATATATTGGGGAGTTTATAGTTTTTATAGTGTTTAGAAACATCGTAGAGAATTTCTCCACGCACCTAATCCTCAGAAAAGAAAAGATTTAAGGACACAAGGGAAATTAAAGAAAAACTTGCAAACTGTTTATTGGCGGATATATTTAACGAAATATGTATAAAAGAATGGTTGCTTCACAAATAAACAATATATATATATATATATATATATATATATATATATAAAATCTGGGTGTTTACGTATTTGTGTGTATTTGGGAAGCAACTCCTATTTTATACTAGTAGAAAATACAACTATTATAGCCTCATCAACATATAAAAAAGCCTAAAAATAATAGAATCATTGATGATAAAAAAGACAACTTTAACTGCGAACACGGTCACAATGTGCGGACTGTGTTCTGAAAATAATAATAAGACAAAAACATTTACATAACTCTAGATACATACATAAAATCTACACATAAAACTAAAAATAAAAATGAAAAAGCATTCTTGATAATGGCTAACAGAATAGCGGAAAGCGCTCGGACGTACAGAACATTCAACTAATTTTTTACACACTTCATGTCCAGAAAAGTAGAATCAAAAAATTAAATGAAAAACCTAATCGCTTTTAATTATATATATATATATATATATATATATATATATATATATATATTATTCGTTTTCTTGTCCTCATCTTTTGTCGCCATATTTATCAAAAACGTTTAGGCCGTTGTACGCTCCGGCCTTCTTCAGGTGGTTGGAATTTCGAACTGAACCCTTCATTTCGCTCACTGGGGTAGACTGTTCTAGCTTATGACTTAATGCCATGTTTGATGGATGAAAGTTATAAGTTATCTCCTGCTAACTTTCCCTGAAGAAGGCCGGAATTTTACAACGGCGAAAAAGGTTCTAAAATAAATAAATGACAAAGATGAGGACAATAGTCCGAATAATGTAAATAATGTAGATAATACATCATCTCAGAAATATACACACACACACACACACACATATATATATATATATATATATATATATATATATATATATATATATATATATATATATATATATATATATAGTCTTACAACCCATGAAAGAGCAGTTCCAGACATGAAAGGAAACATATCTACCTTGTTTGACATTTCAGACTCGACTCACTGAAAAAAACCCTTTCTATATCTCTATCATTCCCACACTATTTCAGCCAAACAAAATCGACTGTCTTTATTTTGTCTTGTATGTGATCAAAAAGTCCGAAGAGAGATACAATTCCCCCTAAAAATAATAATATGTTAAACTATTATTTTACACTAAATCAATGCCCTTGTGTCATACTTATTGTTGTAACTAGGAACTACGGAAACGGAAGCACTGTTTCAGCCACTGTTCAAACCCGGATGTACCGTGTCGACCATATTGTGTATGTGTGAATAAAAAGCAGGTGTATCACTTCTGCAGACGGAAGTCACCAGAATAAACTGCGTCGCTATTATTACAGAACTCATTACTAAGTTGTGGCAATCTGTTTTTCTTAATTTAAAAAAAATAAAATATATTTTGCAAAATATTAACTTTATTATAAATTCCATAACGTTGAAATATAGAAGTAGTAAATATTCTTTCTGTATTTGAAATCAATAATTGCTCCAATTCTGTGAGGGATTCAATGGAACAAATTTCAGATTTTCTCAAAGAGATTTTCCCCCATTCTACTTAGCAGTAATCCCAAAGCTCTTGGAGATTGTGTGATTTTTTTAAAGTAAATTTTTTTTCAGTTCCCATCACAATGGTTGAATTATATTGAATTTATGACTTTGTACCGACCAGTCTTGCAAATGGTGAACATCTCATCGAAAAAACCTTTTTGTTGCACGTGATGCTGTGCAAGGAGCGAAGTCTGGCTGAATAATCCCTCATCTTCATAATCCGGCAAAAGGTTTGACCGTAGTAATCTAATATCGTTTTCGCTCCATTTTACTAATTTTTCATCTACCATCACTGTTGATGTAAACCCTTACTTTTCGTCACCAAAGTTTTATCGTCTTTGTTGCGTACCCTTGCTTTATTGCTTTTTTTTTTTCCAATTGGTTTTCTTATCTGACGATGAACTACATCCGGCAGCAAGGCCTCTGATCGGGAGAGTGGAAGTTTTGAGCAGCTGTTGTTCCTAGCTCCATTCTGTTTCGTAGTACCAGCGTTTGTTAGGGAACCCAACTATGGACAAATAATGTCCCTCCACATACAAAACACTATAAAACTTTAAAAATACATTTTTATATTAAAAATACAAGCAATCCATTTGTCCATTTGTATATATATATATATATATATATATATATATATATATATATATATATATGTGTGTGTGTGTGTGTGTGTGTGTGTGTGTGTGTGTGAAGAAATATAGTTTTAAGGCATGCTATATTTATGGGAAAATGCTCAATATCAGAGATAGTTCATATGTAAATATAAAACGAAAAATTCAACATATAAGAACTTCCAGAAACGACAGGTTTCATGCGTCCAGCATGAAACAGCCTGTCGCCTCTGAGTGTTGAATTTAAATTTTTTTTATATATTTATATATATATATATATATATATATAGGTGTATGTGTGTGTGTGTGTGTGTGTGTGTGTGTGTAAATTAATTTAAATACATATTATTGTAAAATTACAAGATATACATTTTATTTGCAGTTGAAAATATACAATTGCGTTCAAAATATTTTTAGTGGAAGCCACAAACTTGTTTAAAATATTTCGATTTCGGCATTAAATGACCCATAGAAGTGTTGATATGACGCTAAGCAAAACCAACAGAAGCAAACACATTCTCTTGCATTCATCACTAAAAATTAGTTTTAGCCACTTTCCAGCTGCTAGATTTTTTTTTGACCACTTCAATCTTCTATTCCGCTGTTTTTTGGTTAATGTTCTGTTTATACTGCTATACACCCGGTTAAGTTGTTTCTTCGTAATGATCTATGCCCTGTATCAACTGACAACGTAACTATTAATACTGCGGTCATTCCTCACTTGTCTGGCGATTAATTTTGGATTGCTTATCTAGATTCTCGCAATCTTTCGTTCACCTCTCTTTTCTAACTTTTCTCGTTTTCTGATCTTCTTTGCACTAAAAACACTTCCGATAAAAAAAAACGTCTTTGAAGTAAATTTCTAAAAATACTCTTTCTGAAAATTCCCACGTTCAATAATAAATATTGGCGATGTTTCTCGTCATCTTCCCCTTCAATGTCACAGCCTTCATTTATGTTTCAATAGAAATTTTAGCCATAATTTTAATGTAAAAAAAAAAAAGAAATCTGTTCAACTAAAATGAACTACATTACATATGGGCTAATAACATGGAACTCTTCACTATTTTTTTATCAATTATTGTTATTTTTTTTTATCTCGTTTTCATTGCCATATTCATAAATTTTATTATTATTATTCCGGATTTCTTCAGATGATTGGATTTTCTTGGGAACCATTTATTGGAGAAGTTGAGTTAAAGGGAAATAACTGACACATCCGGAAGAGGCATGGCACGTAGAACTAGAACATCATACACTGCCGGACTAAATAAAGGGTACGGTTCGAAATTTCAATCACCTGAAGAAGGCAGGAGCGTACAACGGCCGAAACGTTGTGAATATGTCAATGAGGATGAGAATAACAGTCCGAATAATGTAAATAATGCAAGTATTCGTAATACCACATCTCAGAGATATAGAGGCCGAAACGTTGTGAATATGGCAATGAAGATGAGAATAACAGTCCGAATAATGTAAATAATGCAAGTAATCATAATACCTCATCTCAGAGATATAGACAGAAGATAGAACAATTCCAGCTTAGAAATTTGCGTATTCTCATGGCTTTATCATCTCTCATTGACGCAATAGTTTTGGACTTTGTTTAAACTTAAAGCGATGTATCATCTGTTACACGAACCCTTTGAAAATTCAAGAACTTAATTTCTACTCTTCAAGGTCCATAAGAACTACTGATAAAAGCATACTGGTAAAGAATTTTAACTCCTTAATAAAATAAAGGTGCATAATCATTTTATATATTTATCCCAAATCTTTTCCGCGCCAGTGTATATTGCTTTTAAAGTATTTTCCATTATTATTTCAATTTTACTTTTAGTTTATTTATTCATTTTTCATACCGATGTCTTTATATTTACATACTATATATCAAATATATAAATTTTATCTTATATATATATATATATATATATATATATGTAACAGATTTCTTTTACATTTTATCTTTCATTGGCTAGTATGTATAATATATACATATACATCTGTAGAGAGGAAATACAAATATATATATATATATATATATATATATATATATATATATATATATATACGTGGGAATGTGTTTGTGTGTGTATGTGTATGCATGTGTGTAATTGCTGCTAAAAATTTTACCGTAATCTCCACAACAGAGTTTTCACTTTCATACACCTAACCCCTTTCTCTCTCTCCAGGAAGCTACGTTCGTGATTAGATCTTTTAAAACATATATATATATATATATATATATATATATATATATATAGCGAGAGTGTGAAAGATATACTATATATATGTATGTGTATATGTGTGTGCGTGTGTGCTTATGTGTGTGTGTGTGTGTGTTTGGATGGCGCCTTTTTTTCTCCGTTCTATTACGATCTTGTTGCGTTTATCTCCGCATATTTCCTCCGGCAAAACGGAATGGGTGGCTGTTGAATTGTGAACACTGACAATGACAAAATAAATTGGATCCAGGTTCTTTGGTAAATGCTAAAAAGAACTCTTTGAAACGACGAGGAAGAAATAAGGAATTAAAAACATCTTTATCTTTTGCCACGCACCTGCGCAATCGCCGCCAGACAGCATAATATTCACTGCGGTAGGAATTAATAATAATAATAATAATAAATTTCAAGTGCGAATGTTCTTCAACTTGTGTTTGTGGGAGATGTGATTGGGTTTCCCTGACTATGTACTCTTAAAACCGTATGGGTGACACAAGAAACAGGCAAGATTACTCGGTGTTATTAAACCAAATCTGGTTCCTATGTGAATATTATTGATACTGACCTGGCATCTAGGCTTCTATCACTTTTCCACCGCCGTACGTAGCGTCCCTGTGACTTTTCTATAAATATTTTCATTATCTGTTTATATTTCTATTTACATTATTCGGACTATTGTCCTCATCTTTGTCGCCATATTTATTACAACGTTTCGGCCCTTCAGTATCTGTCTATACTTCTGAGATGAAGTATTATGTACACTATTTACATTATTCGGACTATTGTCCTAATCTTTGTCGCCATATTTATTACAAAGTTTCGGCCTTTCAGTATCTGTCTATATTTCTGAGATGAGGTATTATGTACACTATTTACATTATTCGGACTATTGTCCTCATCTTTGTTACTATATTTATTACAACGTTTAGTATTTGTCTATATTTCTGAGATGAGGTATTATGTAAACTATTTACATTATTCGGACTATTGTCCTCATCTTTTATTGTACGCTCTGGCCGTCTTCAGGTGGTTGGAATGTCGAACTGAACCCAGTGGATACAGGCGTTAGTTAAATCCAGTGACAGGACCCAAAGAATGTGAGTCCAAATACCCGGTTAAGGCAATGGAGAACATTCGGAGGGCAATTAACAGGAGATAACGTAGCACGTGAAACTAGAACAGTCTACCCCAGTGAGCGAAATAAAGGGTTCAGTTCAACATTCCAACCAGAGGACGAAGGCCAGAGAGTACAACGGCCGAAACATTGTAATAAATACGGCGACAAAGATGAGGACAATCGTCCGAATAATTTAAATAATGTAAATAGTTTCATGCCTATAGTTCTGATAAATACCTTTTTGTAAATGTTAATTTATTCCACACCAACATAGATTTATTGTACATATGGGGACTAGTTACGACTACATAGAGAGAATTTTAGGCACTATGATGGCTGTACTAAGAATGGTAAGTAAGAATGTATTTTTTGCTGTAAGTAATACTGTGGTTTGTTTGGGTTTGTAATCGTGGTTAGCTAAGTTTAAGATAAGAAAGATTGAAGAGCAGCCTTACGCTATTCCTCCTTTTGGCCTTGTGCCACACTTTTGTATAATAACAAAATAAACATTACTTTCCTTTTTGGTACCTTGACTTCATGAATTGAAGCGTAGCTGTTAGGTCTCTCCATTTTTACTGATGAAATTGTTAGATGTAAATGTAAATTGGTGTAGGAAGTTTAGGGAGATGGTTAACAATGATTTACTGAGCTGAGTCTTTTAATTGGAGAAAAAATGCCACGAGATTTTAAGAAATTAACGTATATTCGTTAATAACAAATAAGAAATGTATGAATCTACATATTTTATGCATATAGAATTTTAAATATTTGGAATAAAAAGAATATATACGAGAGTAATTAAAAAAGCGATCAGATGATAAAAACAATAAAGATGAGGACATTAGTCTGAATGTAAATAATGATAATTCATCATCCCAGAAATTCGGACCGAAGGCGATCAGGTGATAATAACAAAAAAGATGAGGACATTAGTCTGAATGTAAATAATGATAACTCCTCTTCCCAGAAATTCAGACATAAGGCAATCAGGTGATAATAACAATAAAGATGAGGACATTAGTCTGAATGTAAATAATGATAACTCCTCATCCCAGAAATTCGGACCGAAGGCGATCAGGTGATAATTACAACAAAGATATGGACGATATAAATAGCGTAATAAGGAGAATACTCTATCCATAAAATTCCGGTAGAAGTAAAAAACCTCCTATAGTCGTCTCACTTCCATATTCCAATAATGTGTTGTATATTAGATACGTCAGATTATATTGCTTATGTCATCTTGTTATCGCAAACATATCGTTTATATTACATATATTATATGAACTCTGCCCGTGTTTGTTCCATATTACATTCATAAGCTATATTTTGAACATATATGATCACCATTACATGAGTGCCCTTCAAGCTAATGATTCTTCAAAACTGTTAGCCAGAACTCTCCCCCTCCTGCGCCATACAACTTGCATTATTTTCATTGCACGCATCGTTTGGTTTTCTTGCTGCCTGGTTGCTCACAAATAATTTTGACATTTTTTATCACCAACGTCAGAGCGCTTGATCTGAGAAGGACAAAAAGCGATGTATATTCTGTTAAGGTTTCTGGGCGGGTGGGGGGAGGGGGAAATAGTCGATATTATCCAACCCGGCCTTGTTAAGGCGGAATTCTTTTTAACTTGACATGTCTTGAATTAAAGAGTTCTACCTCCGGGTACTTCTACACATGCGCGGTCGGGACCAATTGTTTTTTCGGTCAAGTAATCTTGAAAATAGGTTGACAAATTAATTCTGTGTTGGGGCTCAAGTGATGAAACGAGGCTCGACTAATATTCAGGCATCAAATGATTTTCTGGAACGTATATCCGAGAATGAACCAATGCCCTGAATGTATTTAGAGTTTCAAAGTCCCTTACTATCAGTCAGGCGTTCAAATCTGTTTTTCCGTGCATGCAGAAGGACGTGGCCAGGGTTAAGGTTATTACCAAGGAAAACAGAATCGGCAAACGGCTAAATTTTCTTATGTTCGTTTAGCACGTATGAAAAGGCATGAATTTAATTTTCCCTAAGCTTTATTTCAGTACTAGATACTTGAAAAATATTTCGTTGCTGACATATCATGAATATTAAAGGGGAATAATAGGAACATGTTTTACTCGAGTTTAACCCGTATAAGTCTCAAGAATAACTCAAGATAGAGGCTTACTGTATGAGTTGTGTGACCTGAATCTAGGAGAAAGTAGAAGGAAATAAAGATTGAGTGGGTAATGGAGGGTCAATAACGATTGACCATCGATTCAAAGACATTATTATTCAGGAAAGCAACCACGCGGGAGTCTGTTACATAAAGTAGCAATTATTGGAAAAAAATCTCTGAGTAGACTTCCTCCTTACAATTGCCAGACGAAGAAATGTGAGCGGTTCAACACCGTGGTCGGGGTATAGATTATTTTAGCAGCAATTATCTGAACTAGTGAAACTAAAGAATAGAGCTCATCTGAATATTTACTGTGGAATTAGCGAAAGAGTAACGATAGTTTTGTAACCATGCGTGGAAAGTGGATGTAGAGTGGAAAATACGTCACGCTCCCAAGACAAAATGGCGTCAGTCCAGATATGGCTGCAATAATCTATTTTTGGTCTAATGTGACTCTTGTAAAAATAAAGAATGGCAGAAGGAATCAGAGACTTTCTGGGCCAGTAGAATAAGCCGACTCTTTCGTCATCTTCCACTTGAGATCTGAAGTGATATTTAGTCATACTAAGGAGGCCCGGTGGACTGAGGAATCGGAGAGCAGAGTTCGAATTCCAGTCGGATCCATTACATTCACGTACGTGCTAATACCACTGGAAAAGGTATGAATCCTCTTCTTCTCCCTCCAGGACAGACTGGGCTTTGGGTGGCAACCGGTCTAGGAGAAGGAAAAACTCTGGATCGAGTTAAGCTCCGTCAGGGTATCTTGCCCAAGAAACACCACTCCTACTGAGGTTGTAGTATGCATGGTGTCCCTACGCCCCCTACGAGATACGGGATAAAAAATATACTAAGCATAGAATCTAGAAAAGAAAATAATGGCGTAATCAAAATGTTGACTTTCTACGCTACTTTAAACGGAAGATTAGGAAGGTTTGGTTTGTTTAACGGCACATCAAATTATCATGGGTCATTTAATGCCGAAATTTAATGTTCTTGGGAGATTTGGTAACTTTTCTGTTCCTTTTCCAATGATATATATTTTTACTATGAAAATATATCACTGGTATTCCCAACACAAAAATATATTTTTACACTTTCATAATGCTTTGAGCCCATTTTCGGGATTCACTATTTGCCCATGGCTAGGACCCTAAAAGGTACTACCACCACGGGTCAGGGTGGACCTGGAAGAAACAGCAATTAAGAGGTCGTTCCACGCTTTTCAAAACCTCCAAGTCAGAAGCCTTGCTGCCGGATGGATTTCATCGTCGGAAAACAGAACGAAGTTTACGAAGGGATCCCTCATCAATAACGGAAAGAGTGATAACAGCCAATGGTGTTGAAAAATCTATTTTCCTAAAAAGAAAAAATTTAAGTGAATGATTTAATAAATTTCAACCGACAATATATATATATATATAGATAGATAGATAGATAGAGAGAGAGAGAGAAAGAGAGAGAGAGAGAGTGTGTGTGTGTGTGTGTGTGTGTGTGTGTGTGTGTGTGTGTGTGTGTGTGTGTGTGTGTGTGTGTGTGTACTGGGGCAGCAGATCATTATTTAAACATATATTGTTAAATGTAACAGACAATGGATGTCTATTATCTTTGATCATGAACCGTTTTACGGGTATATTTGCTTTAATTTCGGGAGAAAATAAAGATAAAAATTGTCCAACATTTGGATATTTTTTATTAAGCTTTTCCTTGATTTAAGGTTTTGGCTAACATAAGCCATCTTCAGAGTGGTTATTTACGACTTACATCTGCTATTCCGCGACCATTATCGTCGCATAGCAATCTTCTATGTCAACATAACAGAATATTATATTTGATGGTGAATATCTTTGTTTCAATATCCGTATGACAAATTTGAAGATGGCTCATGTGAGCCGAAAAGACAAACTTTATAAAAAAATATCCAAATGTTGGACAATTTTTATCTTTTTTTTAACTCGAAATTAAAGCAAATATACGGAGTTCAGAACGGCTTATGATCAAACATAATAGACATACATTGGCTGTTATATGTAACAATATATCTTTATATATATATATATATATATATATATATATGTCGTCATTCACAGACAGACTGTATCATCGCTCTTCAGTGTGGCTAGACGTCCGTTTTCCTCTACCTAGGATCGAAACCTGGCGTCAGGATTCTACCACTAAGACGTCGGCGCACGTCAGGGGTGAAAGTCAATTTTAGCGTATATATATATATATATATATATTAGGTAAACACACAGTTACTGAGAGGACTCGATTCGCTTGCCGAAGAGTCTTGCTATAATAGACGTAATAGTCACTGTTTACAAACCCACACTTTCTTTTCCAGAGAGCTCAACTGGAATAAATTTTTCAGGAGCCTATATATATATATATAAGTGGATATAGAAGTCAACACTTTAGAGCCCCTAAGTGTTGACTTCTATGTTCACTTTCATATTTACACACGCCTCTATCTCTGATATTGAGCACTTTATCTGATAAAATTTTTTCATATTATATATATATATATATATATATATATATATATATATATGGGGCTCCTGGATAAAACTTATTGAATACTATCCAAAAAACACCCATATATTATACGGATTAACTTTCTATCTATCTATTATCTATCTATCTATCTATCTATCTCCGAACTACCACCAGTCCCCCGTGCCTCGAGATGATACTGAGCCTGAAACTGACACCTGATCTTTTATATATATATATATATATATATATATATATATATATATATATATATATATATATATATAAAATTGATTGATTTTATGATGTTTTAATCCAATATATTTTTATTATGTTATTTTTAATGCATATCTGGATTTAACTAGACACCCTTTTATTTGAAACATTATTTATTTTGTCTATATATGTGTGTATACGAGAAAACTTCACAAAGAAAATGTGCCGGAGTTAAAATAAAACCGTATTTGAGTAGATCCTACTTATAGTCAAATACAGGTATCCACTAAAAATAACGTTTGAAGTAATATACATAATAATAATAATAATAATAATAATAATAATAATAATAAATAGCTGGCCACTCGTATTCGAGGATACCCGTTTATTGGGGCGGCTAGCCAATCCCTATTGCAGACTCTCGCTCAAGCACATTTGTGTTTGCTAAACCCCCACAGAGCCCACCTGTGGTTTATACTGCAATTTGAACAAGCACGCACACTCAATCCCTCAGCCACAATGATTTGTGGCTTCGAGCTAGCTGTGCCGTCAATTTCACTCACTATCCATTTGTCTTTCTGACCATCGTGAGATTCGAACGTTCTAACCAATCGGCTAAGCGCCCATACATACATACTTACATACATATATATGCATATAAATATCCACTCATAAGATTTTATTACAGTGATGAAGGATTACGCAGAACCAGCCACACATTTCAGTAGAAATTCGTATAAAGGATTGGTGGATATAGTGTGCTACAAGTTCTACAAGCGACCCAACTTTATATCTTTTATATATATTAAAGGGAATAAATCCGTTGGTATATAAAATCTTTTATATATATATATATATATATATATATATATATATATATATATATATATATATATATATATATACTGTCGCCTCTAAGTGTTGATTCAATGTTCACTTTCATATATATATATATATATATATATATATATATATGTATGTATGTATGTATGTATGTATGTATATTCATTCTACCAAGTTATTGTAAATGTAATGCGCTTATCAAACATTATTCTCCTTTTTTCTATGTTATTTGTTTTTATTCTTTTGTAAGGTTTCCTTAGTTTCATTTTAACTGAAACTATGAACATCCAAAGAAAAACCAAGTCCCGAGGAAAGTACAAAGGTACTTTATAGTAAAATATATCAGCAATACATTTTTATATAAAAAATACCAATACATTTTTATAGCAATATGGCTAACAATACATTTTATAGTAAAATTGAAGACATGACACCTTCTTCTTCTTCTTCTTCTTCTTCTTCTTCTTCTTCTTCTTCTTCTTCTACTTCTTCTTCGTCGTCGTCGTCGTTGTCGTTTTCTTCTCCACCTGCTCTTCCCTTTTATTATCACCTTTCGCCTTCTTCTTCACCTCCTCCTCTTTCTCCTCCGTTTTCTTCAATATCATCTTCATCTCATCCTTTTCCTCCTTCGTCTAACTCCTGTTCCTCCTTCTTCTTCTTCTTCTTCTTCTGCAATATCTTCTTGAATATCATCTCCTTCTTCCCGTCTTCCTTCTTCATCTTCTCCTACTTCTTCAATATCTTTCGCCTTCTTCTTCTTCTTCTTCTTCTTCTTCTTCTTCTTTGTCAATATATTCCGCCTTCTTCTTCTTCTCTTGTCCCTCCTCCTCTTCCTCCTTCTCCACCTTTTTCTTCTTCGACTTCAATATATTTTTCTTCTTCTTTCTTGTCTTTTTCTTCTTCTTCTTCTTCTGCATTCTTCTTCCTCTCGTCCCCAGCCTCCTTCTCCTCCACATCCACCTCTTCTTCTTCTTCTTCTTCTTCTTCTTCTTCTTCTTCTTCTTCAATATCTTCTTTTTCTTCACTATCTTCTTCTTCTACTTCTACAGTATCATCCGCCATTTTTTTTGCAGCTTCCCGCGGCTATTCATTACTTGGTGGATATTTCCTCTGATCTATCTCGCACCTGACTATTTTCCTCATTATTTGGCATTATTCTGCCCAAAGTAGCGGCAGCGATGTAGTTACGAAGCTTTCTTGCAATAAGATTTCGGATCAGTAAACAGCGCCCTAATGTAGAATAGAAAAAAAAATTACAAAATGAGAAAAAAAAAAATAAGGAAAATAAAAACCCAAAGCTATCAGTTCCCATCTGATCGAAGTGGATGCAAGATTATTACCAGGAGAATTAACATCTTGATCAGGGAAAACTTGTGGTTAAGCTAAAGCAATGAAGCACGATTCGCTCAGATAGGATTTTGCGTGGTCCATTTTATCTGTTTGGCTGTCAATTTCCTGGCTTCATCTTTCTCTTCTTTTCTAGAATTCTCCGGGTCGTTCATGCTATTTGACCCGGTTAGCCGCTTCAGGGGATCGTGTATTGGGAAGTAATGATTCTTTGATTCAAGCAATTTTCACAGTTTTATTTTATTTTATTTATTTTTTTATCTACCCTTTTCAGGAAAACAGGTAAAACGGAAATAATGATTTGTTATTCAACCACGATACTTACTATGGACAGCTTGCGAGTCGGGACAAATACTCCAATACACTGAGGAAATTATAGAAAGTATGTGACAGAGATAAATCAATCTCCTTTTAGCGGTCATACAAAAAATTCAGTTGAGGTTCAATTATTGCCGCCTTTTCTTCTACTGGGGATAAATAATATATTCGATAGGAAGTGCTCTCGAAGATTTATTTATATAAAATGATAGGCGCCTGACGTAGAGCAAATGTTAACATCATCAATTCAGAGGTCACTTTTATAAATTTCTATTCTAGATGAATGCTCTATTACCATAGCCTTTTGCCCGACTAAGATAAATTTAGTATATATTCAAAGGGTACGTTTTACCAAAAATTACGATATATAAACTTGGACGACTGTCATAAAACAAATTCGTTTTAGCGGTCACATCTATAAACTTCTGTTCTTACCTGGTGCCCTAATATCATAGCCTTGTGCCTGACGAGGATGAGATTATTATATATTCGAAGAGCACGTTTCAAAATGATTACTATGAAAAAGGATCATTTTACCGATCACATGACTGAATTTCTGTTGTAACCGAGACAGTTTTGTACCCGATGAGGATTGATTACTATATATCCAAAGGACACGTGTAATCAAAGAGTAATTTATATATCTATAAATTTCTGCTCATACAAGGTGCTCTAATATCGTATTCTTGTACCTGACGTGGATAAAAATAGTTTATATTGAAAGAGCAAACTTTACCAAATATTTATTTACAGACGACTGCGTTAAAATAAAGTCGTTTGCATTTACTTTCTCTTTAACCTTTGACCTCGTTTCCTTTATCTCTCTTCCTGTTTTTTTTTTGTGGGGGGGTCCGCTTTAACCTTCCATATTGATTTGTTCCTTCCTTTTCACTGATTTCTTTCAAATGTGTTGGTTTTTTTCTTTTTTTTTTTCCTTTTGAATTTCTCATTCTTTTTCTTTGTTCCTTCTCTCATTTTGATCCGTTACTGTTTTTTCTTCTCTTTCTTTTTATATAACCCTGGGTACGACGATGAACTACATCCGGTAGCAAAGCTTCTGATCGGGAGATTGGAGTCTTTGTGGAGCGTGAAGCCACCTCTTAACAGCTGTTGTTCCCAGGAGCACGCTGAGACGACGTGGTAGCACCTGTTAGGTTTCCACCTATGAACATCCAAAGAAAAACCAAGTCACGAGGAAAGTACATTTTATAGTAAAAACATCAGCAATACATTTTTATATAAATATACCAATACATTTTTATAGTAAAATGACTAACAATACATTTTAAAGTAAAATTGAAGACATGACACCGTCCTCTTCTTCTTCTTCTTCTTCTTCTTATTATTATTATTATTCTTTGTGCCGTGTCTCTCCAGAACGTAACCGATCATGGCTCTCCACAATTTCCTGTCTTTCGTAGCTCTTAATAAATGTTCTCTTTTTGTTATATCTCCTAGACCTTGTTTCGCAGTCCATTTATTCAAGCCCACTAAGTAGGTTATCAGTTGCTTTCCTCTGCCCTCTTGCCTTCAAACTGTCCTCTGAGTATCAAAATTTCCAAACCCTCTTTCCTCACTATGTACCCTAGAAACCTCAACTGTCTCTTCCCGATGTTAAGTATAAATTTCCTTTTTGTTTCCATTTTCTCTAAATCTCCGTCGTTGCTTACATGTTCGGTTCTGATATCCTCAGCATCCTCTTGCAGAACCAAATTTATGTTGTCTCAAGTCTACTGTGAGAAGATTGTCCAGCCTTGAGTTCGTATCTTGTAAAGAGAAACAAGTCTTCACTTCTCATTTGATTGTGAAAGATTATATTGTAAAAAAAAAAAAAAAAAATGCAGCTAAGTAATTATAATTTAATCATGGAAAAAATATTCTCTGGAATTAATTATAAAGTTTGAATTTCCATATTTAGATTTCGGCAGAAAATGACCCATATAGGTGTTAATATGCGGCTAAGCAAAAACAATCGCACCATACTTTACCTGTATCTTCTTCTTCTTCTTCTTCATTTTTATTAATTTTTTCTTTCCTCAAGATTTTTTTTGCTTTTTTCTCATCCTCGTTTTTCTATCCTCTCTCTCTCTCTCTCTCTCTCTATATATATATATATATATATATATATATATATATATAAAGAAAGAAAAACAGTAAGATATATAATCCGGTGTTCTTATAGATATATTCTTATTTTTACAAAATAGTGCTTAATGTAAATTTACAGAGCATTAATATTATACATTAATTGATTTATAAAACCATATTTTAAATAAATTAATTTATAATATATATATATATATATATATATATATATATATATATATATATATATATATATATATATATATATCTTTCTTTCCTATTTATCGCTCTCTGTTTCTCTTTTTGTTTCCATCTCTTTATTTTTTCTTCTCTCTTTGTCTATTTTCTTCTCCCACTTTATTTATTTCTTTTATTTTCTCTCTCTATTTCTTTCTCAATCTCTTTCTATATCTCTATTTCTATTTATTTTTTTTCTTCTCTTTTCTCTTTCTCTCTCTCTCTCTCTTTCATTTTACTATTTTTTTCTTAGTTCTTTGCTGGTTTCATTCTTCATTGCCTTTTTCTTTCTCTTTCTAATGTTACCTTTTCTCAGATTTTTTCTTTCTTTCTTTTCTTTCCTTTACATTTTTAGTCTTTCTCTTTTTTCCATTCATCGACAAAATTCTTCCTTCTTTCTTTTTTTTATTCATTTTCTTTTTATTATTTTATATTTTCTCTTTTTCCTTCCTTCTCTTTTCTTTTGATTTTTTTTCTTTTTTTCTCCTTCTCGTTTTATCTTTTATCTTCAATTCTTCTTTCGTTGTTCCTTTCTTTCTTTCTTTTTCTTTCTTTCTTTCTTTCTTTCTTTCTTTCTTTCTTTCACATCCTTTTCTTTCTTTTTCTCACTCTGTCTTCTTATTGAAGGAAAAAAAATATGAAGAGGTGCCCAGCCAAGAAGAAAGACCTGGAACTGTAAAATGTTTATCACACATTAAGTTCAGAATATTTAATATTTTTGTTTGTTAAGTTTATTTCATTTTTCTCCACCCCACTTTTCTGCTTGGTCATGAAAATACTGATTTAGGGAAATTAGTTGCACAGAGAAATTTTCACTACCACCTCGTATTTTCTTTCCCTTTTGCTCACTCGTAAACAACAAAATCGCACCAATCGATGGACAGGGACTAGCAATGAGAAATGGGATAACCGATTTCCAATTTCAAATGGGTTCATTATATTCATTTACGCACAAATACCCTCGGGAAAGGTGTCAATATATCTGACCCCTCAGCTATGGATTAAATAGTTGGACTAGTATCTGGAAAATCATTTTTACCTTCAAAAAGTCATTAAGACAATATACACTCTTAAAAAAAAATCTTCCAATCCAAAATGTGTTTCACATTTAAAACAAAAGAGTGTGTTTCACGTTTAAGACAAAAAGGGTTGATAAGCCGTAAAAAAGGGGTTGATAAGCCGTAAAAAAGAAAATATCTTCCAATGCAAATTTTTGTCACCTTTAAGACAAAAAACTGTTTCATCTTTAAGACAAAAAGCGTTGATAAGCCGTAAAAAACGCATTAATTAATCAAAGATCCATTCACCGATAGACTTGCTACGTTGTTTATTCTTTTGCAAAATATATCCATAATCCAAGCTAGATTTTCGGGTCACAATTTCATCTCGCCATTGTAAGCGTTGGTGAGGTGAATTAGATCCTCAATAAGTGCCCCATTATTAGGCCTTTGTAATAGACTAGGTTATGCAAGGTTAATAACTAGAATTAACCTGGAATGAAGAAAAAATTATGTATCCTTAAATGAGGATAAGTGTTGAAATCGAAATTCCCTGAAGGTATCTTTAATCGACATAAAACTGAAGGCCGAAGAATAAAGCAACCGGAATTTTGGGATAATAACAATAAAGATTAGGATAGCATTCCGAATAATGATATTTACTCATTCTACAAATGAAAGAATCTTGATTGCTTTTAAATTTAACATTTTAATCCCGATTTTCAGCACTCAAACGAAATCATACGAAATTATGCAACTATCTTAGCCACGTAGCAGGGTGATATTTATTTTTCCGCTTCTCTGTCATTTTTTTAATGGAATTCGTCTCAAGCAAGGCTATAAAGCCACTAAGATGCAAGGGTTACTGGGCGTGTAAGAGTTAGAAACAGGAACATTGCTTAGGAGGGAGAACACAGAAAGAATAATCAGACAAGGACAGAAGATAGCGATTGACATTACATTTAAATTTTTGCAGATTAAAGTTCGCAGGAAAAAATGAAGCCAGAAGGGAATTCCACAAGCGAGAAGTGCGAGAGAAAAAAAAACTGTTCGCATAGAAGTTACCGTCACATCTAGCCAGCTCAATTGTAATTTGATGAGATCTTGATGTCAGTCTCGTACCTTTAGCATACAATTTATGAGCACTTAACCATTTGTGGCAGCAATATTCTAAGCATGAATGAATGGTAGACTTATAGATATATGAGATAGATTCTGGAGAGAAAATTGTCTCGCATAAAACCGTGGACCAATTTTGTTAGCAGCTGACCTAGCAATGGATTCAATACAGTGATCCCTCGTTTATTGCCGTAGATTGGTTCCAAGACCGGCCGCGATAACTGAATTTCCGCGATGTAGGGACGCCATATTTACAGTAATTATTTAACGTGTATTTGGACTTTTAAAACCCTCCATATACTGTTAAAAACCCAACCATTACAGTACTCTATTAATAACAAGGACAACTGTTAAGCAATAACACTTTAGATTAAAAAAAAATAAAGATTGTTACTGTATTCAACACGAAAGATGTTGAAGTAGAATTTGAAGGATGATGATGATGAATTTGCTGCGCAGTAGAAATGATGATGATGAAGCGGATGATGATTTCTACTGTGCAGCCGATAATTGTATTTTACGTCTCTTCAGACGGCGGTGCTCTTTCTATTGCTATTTTACGCTTGTTTTGTTGTTCAGAGACCAGGAAATAATATTTATTATTAATATTTTAACGGGTTTAATGAAAAATTTTAAGTGTTTATAGATTGCGATTTTTCTAGAATTTTCCAGAAACTCTGCGATATATTTTCCATATATATATTTTAAAAATCCGCGAAGTCGTGAATCCGCGATAGCAGAACCGCGAATTAGCGAGGAATCAGTGTACAGTCTTTCCACTTCATGTCAGAAAAGTAACTGTTAGCATAAAATTTATTCGTAAACTTTTCTCCCTGATTAATATCGCTACTGCATACTTGTAAAATCTCAAACTAATTACTGGTTGAAACTTTCCTTTCAGATATCAAATGTCATTTCTATTTCCTTGAAGAGGTGATGGCTGTCAGTTTTGCCTTCCAAGTTCCCGGCGTTAGTTCCGTCATGTTCCCCACTCACTGCGATAACCACCTGGTTACCAGGACCTCCACACCGGCTACTTAGCTCTTCCTCCAACAACAGGTTTATCTCTGAGATTTCTTCTGAATTTTATGGTACCAGAGACAGAGTTCGGTGGAGGAGGGCGGATTCCTTCCTGCAAGAAACAGGATGCGGAGAAAAAAACAGTAGCCGACATGACATTTCATTACTGGCCTTTTGTGTTATGTCGGGCGATGAACACGCTTCATGTGTGCCGACAGTACGGCCAGTCTGTGTTTGCCTTTCCGTTTGCCATCAGTCTAGCAGTTGTAATATGGGAGAAATGAAAAAAAAAGCCACAGTAAAAGTAAACATATTAAATGAGCGACATTGATAAACAGTGTGAGATATAAACAGACTGTGAGATTATATATATATATATATATATATATATATATATATATATATATATATATATATATATATATATATATATATTATTATATTAAGAAATGGACAAAGTATTGAACAATTTATTTTATATAAAGACACATATTCATATCATTTTAACGTGTAAAAATAAATTATATGTTTTACAAGCTTTCGAGTCAATATTTGGAACCGTCATTTACGCCGAGTCGGTTAAGGCACGTCAGCGTAAATGACGGTTCCGTATAGGATACAGGTTCGAATTTGTCAAAGGACGAATATTTTCTATGAAAATTTCGGACATTCAGGCCGGTAAATGTTATTTAATACTGTTTATTATAAACAGAGCATTTACTTAAATACTTGTATCTATAAAAAGAACGTTAAACATAAAATGTCTTTAATATATATATATATATATATATATATATATATATATATATATATATAGTGTGTCCTAAAATAATGTATACACTCTTTGAATCGTCATAACTTATTCAATTTATGTATTTTGACTTGTAAATATGATTAATACAAGAGAAAGAATACAGATTTAAAGAATTTGAAAAGAAAAAAAGCATAGAAAATCAACTTTAATAAGATAAAAGCTACTCGGGGCAATGGCAGAATGTTCATATAATGATGAGTTCACATCAAGTGCTCAAATTGATTGCCGTTCTGTTCAATACACAAATAGACCTTCAAACGTCCAGTATCATTTCCTCTGATATTTTGAACACATTCTTCTTCAATTGCTACTCTCATTTCAGCAATTGTCTCAAGGTTCCTGCTGTAAACTTTGTCTTTTAGAAACCCCCACAAAAAGAAATCCAGGAATGTCAAATCTGGTGATCTAGGTGGGTATTCAATTGTCCCTCTTCTTCCAATCCATCTGTTTTGAATATTTTCATCCATATAAGTTCTCACATCACGGTAATGTATATATAATATATAAAGAGTGTATACATTATTTTGGGACACCCTATATATATATATATATATATATATATATATATATATATATATATATATATATATAACGGGTGTAACAGAAAAATTGTCCAAATCGTGTCACAGCATAAATGGCCATCTCACAAACTGTTTAATATATAGAAAACACTATTGAGTTTCTTTTTTCCAGGTTTTCAGATGAGACGTTTAGCCATGTTGACACCATTTGTCGTAAGAATCACTAAAAAAAAAATCCTTTTAGTTATTCAGCTAGAAAGAGAACAGGTTAAAATAGTTTTGTGTCAGCCGCACTGTCTTCCAAACTGGGCAATGGTGAAAGGAAAAGGGTCATTCAGGCCTTCAGTAATGGTACCTGCATCATATATATATATATATATATATATATATATATATATATATGATGCAGGTAATAAATCCGTTGGTATATAATCCAAGTGGATCCTAATAATATAAAATATTAAAACTGATCCACAAATAGAGCTCAATATATTTATTAACAGAGCATATAAATTACATAAAAGAGCAAGCCGAAATTACCTAATGAGAAGAAAACTATTTCAACTAGCGTGAATAGAACAAAAATGGTGGACTAATACAGAGTTAGAAACTTAAAGTTAATTATTTATTAAAATATAGACAACCTTTAAAAATATGAATTTGTGCTAACCGAACAAAACACCTGGGTGGTGGTAAGGGGAGGTGCATGTTGCTGGCTTAAATGGAAAAAAAGGTTACACACAATTTGACCCAGATATTAACTCTAAATTCCCAAGTTTGCGTTAAGGAAAATCGTAGGGAAATACAATAAGGCCAGAAAAAGGAAGTTAAAAAATCAAAGTAATAAATTATTAGTTTTCCAAAAAAAAAATTGTTACCATTAAAAATACAAAAATATGGTAGAAAATCATATAAGATTAACAAGAAATATTAATTAGATAGTTTATATTGAAAAAATAAGTAAATAAAAACATGTTAAAAATTTGAAAATATGATTAAAAATTTATAAAAAAAACGTTACTTATAGTAATATCAATAACTAATATATATACTCTACTCTCCCGTCGAATTCGAAGTATGATCACTTCCTAGCAAACCGACAGCAGCACATGAGATTGGATTATAGTGGTGAAGGAAACCTGTGCATGACCATCCACATTTTTAAAGGGCCGAATACAGAGACATGGTGCACTACGTGACACAAGGTCCACAAACGGCCCTCCGAAGGTTTTGAATTCAGAATTGTCCTTCTGCTAGACCAGTTGCCATCCAAAGCTATAGAACCCAGTCTGTCCTGCTAATTACCCATAGCTGGAGGGAAAGAAGAGGATTCATACGTTTCCAAAGGGTGGCAAGGGAGGGCTGGTCTTCATTAGCTATCCTAGTCCTAGTCTTAATGAATCCGACCCACGATTTATTCATTACAATTTACTCATTTACCACAAGTACTTATCCAACACCTCTCAATCCTACATACACCACAATACCGCATATTCACAGGGAACCTACAAAACACCACATGACGCAAAAATTTGATGAAACCTCTAAAAAAAATTCTTTTTTTTTTTTACAAAAGTCTATAAAGATTTAATGATTCATGAAATGATGGGGAGGGGTTGAAACCAGAAAAACAAACTAGAAATATGACAAAAAATAAAAGCAAAATAAATGTTAGTAGGACATGTCCACCCCTCAAATTAATAGGAGGGGCCGATAAAAAGAATTAAGAAGCACTCTCATTAATGGAATGGGAAGCATGAAATAAATGAGGGAATGAAAAAAATCAAAGGCTGACTCAACCGCGATAAAAACAAGGGGACAAAAACAAACTGGGGAGGTTGGGATTTGCAACATGGATCATAACAAAAGAGAATGCCGGGAACAACTTAACAATGGGAGGGTTCACAGGAAACAGACCCGTTGCATCAAAGGAACTTAAAAGAGAAAATCCCGGCTAACCCCGTCACATGAACCAGGCCTGCCATAGTCACCCACCTTTCACTGAAATCTGTTGAAATCAAACGCTTTTTATCAGATCTAATTTTTACCCTAAGCTGTTGCATAAAGAAAACAACCAGACCAGATGCGAATAACGTTCATCTCGCAAGATGTCCTCTTGTTGCGACGTCCACACCACCATTCTTGCCACGGCTACCAACATAAAAAACACTACCCTTTTACCCCGCAGAACGGGATCCACACATTGTCACACGCGTACGCGAGATCGATGGACACGAGCCGATCGGGAGTGATACGAGCCGTCAACTTGCCGACATAATCCCAGAAAGGGCGCACCTGAGTACAATGGTAGAAGGCGTGCTAAGCCGTTTCTTCTAAGCCAAGGTCACACCGATGACAGGCAAATCTGCCTCACCCCATCTGAAAGTCATGTCAGTGAGAGGTAACGCGTTTCGAATCAATCGCCAGCTAAGCGAAAACTCAGTTGCTGAGATAATTCGCCGCTGGCGTTCAAGACCAGAAAGAGTGCAACTCTGATACCGACAAGCCAAGCCTGGCAAACAGTGGATCCTTCGCGACTCCCTCCACTAATTCACGATACAATAGCTTCCGAGGCCGAGAAAGTCGACTGGATCGAGGAAATACCTTCACGTCGACCGACATTCGCTGAGAAAACTCGACAAACTTCCAAGACCGCGACGGCGCTTAACCCAACAAATGGGAGGAGTGACGGTGAGGCTACGGAAGGTGCCCCTAACACTCCGCGCTAAAATTGAGTCCTCTGTCAAAGCGCGGCGTAGGAAATCCAACCTTGAGGCATGGCGATGACTCGCCAGGTGTGGCAATCCCAGCGGCCCACACGTGACACGGACGCTGGAAACAGGCTTCTTTACAGAGCCAATTTTTGCGACCACCCTCACGAGAGGGTGATCAACAAACGCTCGATCGCCTCCATACGGTTCTGCAAAGAGGAAGTACAACCAATTGGTAAATGATGAAGGGCAAGACGTAAGTGGCACACACCTCAAACCTACCCTTCAAGGACAACCTCCTTCGGAGCCAATTCCGGACCGATGCTTCGATCTTTGCCTATAACTCTGACAAATTCTTATTTTACTGAAGTCCGGGCCCGAACCACACTCGAAGAATGCAGACGAGTCCATCAATCCAACCTAAAGGCCCAGGAAGAGAGATGCCCTTCCAGGGATCTAACCACAAGCCGGAAGACTTGTTACGGTCAATCTTGGGCTCCGTCACCTCGTATCGTTCAAGCGCCTTCTGTACCACCTTAATATCGCTGCGGCACGACACGAAAATGGATTCGTCAGGAGATAAAATTTCACTCTCGAGGACCTCACGGTCGACAACGCAGAATTTTTCCCCTTTTGGGAATTGCCGTTTCTTGTTTCCTTGGGATTGGTTGAGGGGAGAGAGATGGAGAAGACGGGACCCTAGTAGGGGAGGAAGAGAGGCTCTTTGTCATACCTGGCAGGAGATTTCTTTCACTTCTTGCTGGAGAAGCAGAAGCGGATTGGGTCTTGGCATCTACCAGGGCTTCTCCGCCCTGCTCCGACCACACTTCCTCTCCCTTTTGGTAAACTTCAGGTCCTCTTCCGTTTCATCATCCCTCCCCCTTTTCACTAAGGAGGATCTTGGTGGAGGCATTTCCTCTACCTCCAACTCTAGAGGTCCAACTTTGGTAACTTCTCCTGCTGCACTTCAGGCTCCTCTTCAGGCTGCTCTATCTGCTGCTGATGATGATGATGTTGTTTAGGGAGCTCCTGCTTGAGCCGCTCCTGCTGCTGCTTGAGCCGCTCCTGCTGCTTTTGTTGCTTCAGCAATTCCGAGGCCAGCTGCCACTGTTGTTGTTGCTGTTGGTGAGACTGTCGCTGCGGCTTAGGCTCTTGCTGCTTCTGTTTAGGCTGCTGCTGCTGCTCTTTCTGCTGCTTAGTAGTGACTTTTTCAAGGACCTCCTGCTGTTGCTGCCTTAGCTTCCCTCCTTACACCTCAGTCCACTCGCCAGAACCACTGGAGGCTTTCTTTGGTTCTTCCGCCCTGGGCTGCTCTGTTGTTGGTTGAGGCTGTGGTGCCGGCTTTTTGCCCGGACACAACATTACCAGGTGACCGGCGGCACCATATGCCCAGCAGTTGGGACGGCGCCTTTCCATAACCACAAAGATATTTCGGACGCCGCAGGTGATGATATTGAGGACATGATAGAACTTTGTCCGTGTCAATGTCGCCAAGATTTCGTAACCAATTGTGACAATGCCCGCCTTGCTTCTAATGGAGGATACCCCCTCCACATGACTGTAATCTGAGAAGAAGGCCCCCAAATGGTCCTCGGTGATGTACATGGGCATCCCATGCAAGGTAATCCGAGTTCTCCGGGTGCCCAAGTTTTCGGTTTTGCAGTCTGAGAGACTTGGTGCTGAGTATGCTGCCAACTAATGCTTTCGCAACCTACTCTGTTCCAAGCAGAATGTCCCACATTGCATTTGACCTGCGGGCTAACACTTTGGCCACATTATTTAAGGCCTTGAATCTCTCTTCCATCATTTCCCTGTTGGCACTAATGAATTTTCGCGTCTTGGACGTCAGCCGTCAACAGCGAAAATATTCTTGTTGTGATTGCCTCTATTACTGAAGGCACTGGCAAATGTTCAGGAAGGAGCTATACTCTTCTCTCGGCACCTTGAAATAGTTTGAATCTTTTTGGGGGTCTTTCCGCTGCCTATGCTGAGGTCGACGGCGGTGTGGCCAATGGCTCTTTTTGTTGGGGTCCCTCCACCAAAGCGGGAGAAAATTCCTCTCACAAACAGAGAGTCAATAAAACACAAGAATCGAGGCACAATAGCATTCACAAGCGTCACACTTACTATTCAAGTCCAATACCACCTCAGTTCTGTTCAACTTGCACATTCTCAGTATGAGAGCGGTCTATTTATCTTTTTAGATCACAGTCCATCTTGTTCGCGTGCTTCAATACTCCACAACAATTTTGGGGTCAAATAAATTCTAATATATATGAGATAGATATGAAGAAAATAAGATAGATAGATAGATACATATGAAGAAAATGAGATAGCTGGATAGCTAGATAGCTAGATATGAAGAAAATGATATATATATATATATATATATATATATATATATATATATATATATATATATATATATAAAACATTAGGCAGCATATGATTTACATACAAAGAATAATCACACATAGAATTAATCAGAAGTATCAATGCGATTATTGGGGACATCCATCGCTAGAAAACATAATATATGCATTAAAATCCTGTTCATCCATAGTGCGATATTCAAAAAACATCTTTCGGTCGACATACAGGTATATCGTCTCAAGTTTTTGATTTTATGGGAAAAAAACATATGCCTGATGATGGATGGAAGACTGTCCGTAAGTACTAGCATTTTAACATCAAATAAACTGAAAAACTACAGACAACAAGTTTTTCTTCAAGGATCAAAACTGGCACTATGGATAAACAGGATTTTAATGCATATATTATGTTTTCTAGCGATGGATGCAATAATCGCATTGATACTTCTGATTAATTCTATGTGTGATTATTCTTTGTATATATATATATTCACTGGGCATGTTTCTAAAAATAAAAATATGATAAAAATCCACCTTCATCCCTACCGTGCGCCTACGGCTTAGTGGTTAGAAGTGGTTAGACTGACACCAATTCAGTCGGGTTTCGATCCTAGCTAGAGGCACACTGATGAGCTGTAAACAGCGAAACAGTCTGTCTGTGGATGACGTTTATATATATATATATATATATATATATATATATATATAGATAGATAGATAGATATGAAGAAAATGAGATAGATTGATATGAAGAAAATGAGATAGATAGATAGATTGATATGAAGAAAATGAGATAGATAGAAATTAACCGACTGACACACACACACATATATATATATATAGTGAGAGAGAAAGAGGGACAGAAAATGAAAAAGAGAAAGAGAGACGAGAAGGAAATATGAAAAGAAATAAACATGAAAAGGTAAAAAAAAGTAAAAGTAAATTAAAGTTTTCTATTGAAATAAAAAAGGAGAAAGGAATCGGAAAACACAAATAAATCAAAGAGAATTAAATAGTGATTTTCTAAGCCCGGCTTAGATGTGGCACAAGGCCGATAGTATGGGGCACGCAGTGAGGATCGAACTCACTACTCAATCGTAATTGGGCTAGCAAGACAAGCTTTCTAACGATTACACCATTATAATTGGGGCCCAAAGAGAATTAAACAGGCTGAAAAAATTAACATTAAAAAATGCGGAAGAAGTGAAATTTTATCCTTCAGATAATTGCTGCATATATATTATCTGGCTTTATGTCTATATTCAGGGACATAGTTTGACCCAAACTTATTCTGTTTGGCGTGATGTGAGAAAATTCTCGTCTGTTCAGTGGTATGACATCTTTCAACGAAATCACGACACGACACCAACATAATATGTATTGAGGGATATGACATCATTTTCAATATTTTTTATGTCCTTTTTTTGAATTTTTTAAACACATTAGCTATTACCTCATTCAGTTTCCTGAAATTGAGTATCTTTATCTTAGTGGCATAGACGAGAGAATAGAAAAATATTAGCTTATTAGGAAAATAATATAAAATTAACAAAGACGACACTTTAATTATTAGGAATGAGTAATATATTTTTGTGTAACTATATTAATAGAATACAAAATGTTTAATTTAAAATGAATAATACTTTTGAATTGTTATTTTAGAAGTGCTTTCGATACAGCATCTGAGAAATTCGAAGGATTCTTTTCTTGATCGAATAATGAATTGAGAAATGGATCCTTTGTGACAATCGTAAACGATTGGCTCAATAGCTTGATCATGACGAAGCAGTCAAACACTTTCCAAAGCTGAAATTTCATCAAAAGGAGATTATGGTGACTGTCTGTTACTCCGCCATTGGTGTAATCTCTTACGGCTTCTTGGAATCTAACTCGAGTAACACTGCAGAAATTTATTGTCAACAACTGGATGAAATGCACATTTAATTAAGGAAAATGTGACCAGGACTCGTTAATCGATGAGGCCCAATGAGGCTACTTTATGAAAATTTTCGGTCGCATTTTACCAGGATGACAATGCAGAAGCTCATATTATGGATGTCAGGATTTCAACAATTTTGAAATGTTTAACAGAAGTCTGGTGACAGTCTGGTGGTCTCTTATTGGCGTTATCCATTCCAGATTCTTGGAATCTGACTCGAGTAACACTGCGGAAATTTACTGTCAACAACAGTTAATCAAAATGTGACCAGCACTAGTTAACCGATGAGACCCAAAATGAAAATTCTCGGCCGCATGTTACCAGGCTGTCATTGCAGAAGCTCAGGGTGCCAGGATTTCAACAATATCGGATCATCTCAAGAAAATTAGTAAGATGCAGAAACTAGACAAATGAGTTCTGTATTAACTCATCAAAGTTAAAGACTTCCACGTTTTGGTTAATTTCTTGATCAAATAGTGATTATAATGAGAAATTAATCCTTTATGATAACCGTATATAATCGACTAAATGGTTTCATTAAGACGAAGGTCCTAAAGCCGATACTGCACTAACAGACTATTATGATGACTGTCTGGTTAAGAAAAATAAAATACGACAGGCACTAGTTAATTGACGAGATCCGATTCTACTTCATGACAATGCTCAGCCACATGTTGTTAGGATGACGCAAGAGAAGCTCACCGACTTGGAATACGAGACTTTACCCCATCCACCATATTGCCTTGGTCTCTCAGTCACTAACTACCATTTTTTCAAGCATAATACCGATTATTTAAGCCAAAAGACATTCCGTTGCAAAGGATATTTACAAACTACTTTCAAAGATTTCTAGAGTTGTATCGCAAATGCATAAATAAACCTGTAACTCTATTATTTCAGAAGGTTTTCTTTATCCTTCATCTGCGAAATTTGAATGTTCCATTTCTTGATCGAATAATGAATTGTAACGAGAAATGGATCCTTTGTGACAATCGTAAACGATTGGCTCAATAACGAAGCAATGAAACACTTTCCAAAGCTGAAATTTCGCCAACAGAAGATTATGGTGACTGTCTGGTGGTCTGCCACTGGCATTACCAATTACCGCTTTCTGGGATCTAACCAGAGCATCGCTGCCGAAGTTTTCTGGCAGCAATTGGAGGAAATGCACATTTTGTTAAACAAAATACAATTGGCACTGGTTACTCGACGAAGCACAATTCTGTTTCATACTCGGCCACGTGTTGCTAGGAAGACACAACAGAAGGGTCACCGACTTGGGATACGAGATTTTATCACATCTACAATATTTCCATGGTCTCTACGATTTTGTCAAATATATTTCCAAATATTTAATCTAAAAGACATTCCGTTGCAAAGAATATTCAGAAACTGCTTTCAAAGATTTCTAGAGTTTTACCGCAAAGGCATAAATAAACTTGTAACTCGATGGCAGAAATGTATAGATGTCCAGGGTTCTTATTGTAACTGGTTTAAATACAGTTGAAATACATTAATTCGGGAATAAAACTTAATTCTAAAGCTGGACATTATTTTCCGGACAACCTAATAGTTACTTTTTCTTTTCGTCTGGGTCGAACAAGAGACATGATTTCCTTTTATTCAAATCGACTAATCAACCCGCACAATGTACTTACAACGCTCCACCACGTATTTAATGCATTGGGAGCTTGAAAAATAAAGAAAGAAAAATACATGGTGAATATTCCCTAGATTCCCTGGTTGTGAATTTTCTTTTTTTATTTTTTCCGTCAATACTTAATGATCTCTTTACAGATGTGTTTCTCTATTAACATCATAGTAGCATAAATTGTACTTAAATAGTCATGAGACGTTTACCGATTTGGCTATTAGTGATAATGATTATAACGCTAATATAAATGCCTTTCAAATATCGCTGTTATAAAAAATCTATTTTTTTCACTATTTTTTCACGATCTAGTCAGTACTTAAATAGGGAACACCGATTGCTATAAGCAACCTCCTACAATCCATTATATGTCTCGGTCTAAAAAAGGGGGTTCATAAGCCTAAAAAAAAAACAAATCAATAGCTGTCGGGATCTATATTTAATATTGATTTATCTTACACCCAAAATATAGCACATTTTAAGCAATATATACTATAGACCAAAGATCTCGAGACACCTGCTGAATGTTGAAGAATTGCCTAAAAGCTGAAAGTTGCGCGCCTTTCTTAAAACTAATTTACTAGCACACTTCGAGCCAGTGAATCATTTTCTTCAAAAATTATTTTATCCAAAATTAAATAATAATAATAATGATGATAATAATAATAATAATAATATCGTGATCAAAGACCACAAGAACAGAACGTGCTTTCTTATTGACATGTCAGTCCCTGCAGATTGTAATGTATCTTCGAAGAGCTTCAAAAAACTATCAAAATACAAGGATCTTGAAGAGGAAATTTTATAAATGTTCCACATGAGGACATCAATAATTCCAGTTGTAGTTGGAGTCCTTGGTTTGTTTGCAAAATATTCCAATAGGATCAGGGAAGAGGTCCCTGGCAGATCATTCCTTAAATACAAACAAATTGTACTCAAAAGTACAACCCACATCTTACGAAGGGCTTTATCTATATAAAATATGTGTTACCTTAGGATTTATTTTTCCTCAAAAAAATGCTCAGAGGAAAATGTCATGATGCCATCGCTGACCTTAGGTCTCTGGTTGGGACCCAGAAAGAAATGAGTATAAACCAGAAATCAATGAAAATATTAATAATAATAATTTACCCATTAATATGTAATGTTTCCTGAAAGGTTTGGCACTTTTTGCCTAGTTAATTTTGCTGGGAAATTTTAAATTTCTGGTAATCCCTCTCTGAAACATTGTATACCATGCAGTAATAAATTAAATAGTTTATACATACATACATATATATATATATATATATATATATATATATATATATATATATATATATATATATATATGTGTGTGTGTGTGTGTGTGTGTGTATGTATATATATATTGTTATGGTCCGGTTCCTTGTACCACGGTGATAGTCCAAGGTAGAACCAATGAAGAAAAACTCGAACACGGATATGGAATAACACAGATATATTACAAACAGGAAAATATACAGAGAAGTAGAAAGTGTTAGTACGAACAATCAGGTTTAGTAGAAATTGTCTGAACGCGACTCTGTTTCGGACTGCCTCTGACTCGACTGACTGAGTCGCTCGCTCTGACTGACTGACTAACTGACAGACAGACTGACGGAATTCACTCCAGACTTCAGACTGAACAGTATTTAGTCACCCCCCACGAGGGCATCATGTGGCACAAGGCCGGTTTAACGTGGGATCTCCTGAGCCGAGCCGTGAGCCGTGGGCTCGACCAAAAAAATATGCCATTTGAAGCTGTATAAACAGGTTCAGGGTCGGTTAACCTCCCCGAAAGAGACTCCGTCCTTCGGCGTAGCCTCGTTCGGGTTCCTCCCCGCCCGAAGGCAGAGAGTTCAACCGATCAGCCGGTCGTCCGACTTCGGACTGAACTTCCTGCTTCCTCTTGAGGCGCAGTATTTATTACGTATGGAATAGTCCATTATGTTATTATGGGTAAGGTCCTATAACATATAAATATAAATATATATATATATATATATATATATATATATATATATATATATATATATATATTAATGAATATCAAATACTTAAAAATACCATAGGTAATAATCTTTATTTCATGAAAAGCTATAAAATAGTTTTTTAATCTTTCAGATCTGCAAACCAAATATAAAGGGAAACACACACACACAAACACATATATATATAAGATAAGATGAGTTTGGGATAGATAGATAGATAGATAGATAGATAGATAGATAGATAGATAGATAGATAGATAGAATACGATAGATAGGTAGATAGACAGAATGTGATATATATATATATATATATATATAGAGAGAGAGAGAGAGAGAGAGAAAAGAGAGAGAGAGATTAATGAATATCAAACACTTAAAAAGCATAGGTAATAATCTTTATTTCATGAAAGCTATAAAAAATAGCCTTCAATCTTTCAGACCTGCAAACCAAATATAGACGGAAAATATATATATATATATATATATATATATATATATATATATATATATATATATATATAGAATAGAATGACTACAGTAAAAGTGGATCCTAGTGCGGATGTCATAAAATGGAAGAATCTATATTACAATATAAAATCGTCCTTCTGCATTTGCGCGAACACACGAGCACGTGCATACAGAAACATAGATAGATAGATAGATAGATAGATAGATAGATAGTGTCGGCATGTATGATTGTACATAAAATATATGTATATACATGACCTTTATGCTCTGGCACGTGTATGAATTTTCTATCTTTCACTCATTATATAACTTCCATCATTGTATTTGAATATTTTAGGGACTCTTTCAAATAGAAGCACAAACGCGCATGCGTACGTATACAAATGCATACCTTGACGTCCGTGGATAAATTACGTTTGATTTCTTTTTTGTTTAATAGTGGATTCGGCGCACGTTCTTTCCTTTTTTATGCGCCATACACAATCTTTTGTCGTGGTTTTTTTTTTTCTCTCTCTCTCTTTTATTCTTTCAGTATTTTTTGTTTTTTTTCCCTATCCCTTACCAAAACCCTAACCTTCTTTCACCCGACAAACAATGAAACCCTTTCTATCCCGACCACATTCTTACTTCTACGATTTAAAAAAAATATATATTTTCGGCTTTGATGTTATATTATATTTATACTTTTTATTTTTTTATTTTATTTATTTTTTTTTTTTTGGCATTCCTTTCTGAAGAAAGAACAATAACAAATCGAGACGAAATAAATAGATTTTTTTATGCGTGTTCGTGTGTTTGTTGTTTTTGTTGTTGTGGGGGTACTTTATTTCATTCCAAATAAAGAGATAGGATGTTGGACAAAAAAAAATGAAGAAATTAACCGTATGAAAGAAAAGGAAGCGGAAAATGTCGAGTTATTTCCATTCTGATGTTGAAGTTTCTTAATAGTTGAATGCAGAAAATAAAAAAATTAAAAAACGATAAAATATTACAACGAATTTAAACCTAGGAACAGTACTCTCAGTAGTTCTACGAATACTATCAATAGTCATATTGTTAAAGATAATGTTTCGTGGATAGCCTTATGGTCGAAGTAGTTGTGTAATTTCATTAGATGTCTGTGATCTCTATTAAAGCCCAGTCAAAAATGAACATTTTACGAACGCAGATCATACACGCAAGTAGACTTTAGCTACCTTCTTATTTTCTTAATCACTTCACCCCAAGCAAGGCAATAAAGCCACTAAGACAGAAGAGGTTACTGAGTGTGAAATAATACGAAAAAAATTATAAAGGTGCAAGAACAATAAAAGAGGAGGAATCAAGAAAACAGTCGATAACGATTGCATTTAATTTAATTTTTTGAAGATCAAACATGACGAATGAAAGATAACGGAAGAGAGTTCCACATAGAAGAAGTGCGAGAAAAAACACTGTTATCAAAGAACTTAGGGTTACATCTAACACATTCAATTGGAAAATGATGCGATCCTATTGACAATTTAGTACAGCGCTTAAATTAATAAAGTACCTTTAGCGGAGAGTTCATCAAAAAATTACTATGAAGTACTTATAGAAAAGACACAGGGGAGGTAACTACGGCGGTAACAAAGGGACTGAAGACATGGTTAGAGGAAATAAATAAAAAAATACGAAAAAAGTAAATAATAAGGGAATTATTCGTTTTGTTTCAATTAATTTGCACAAGAATGTATTTATCTATATATTTAAATATTTATTTATATTAATATGTTCATAACTATCTATCTACCATAGTTTGTTCATATCTATTTTTGTTTATGTATCCATTTTAATCTGTGATAAAAAAAATAAGTCAGATTAATCAAAATCGATTCGTTTCTTTAGAAAATCCGTTTTGTTTATGTTTGGATACGAAACTGTGCCGGATATGAAACCTTTTTGGAGATTTATGACAAGAAAAGTTTCGATTAAAAGTGCAATTTTGACCTTGCCTGACTGATTGATTCTCTCAGTTGGTACCGGAGGGACGCAGGTTCGAATCTTGCCAGAGAGTGAATTTCTTTTCTGTAAGAAGATTTCTCGAACATTCAGGCCAGTAAATGAAAATAAGTAAATATACTGTTTAATAAATATATACTCAAATACGAGTATCCAATAAAATTACTGTTTAGTGATATATATATATATATATATATATATATATATATATATATATATATATATATATATATATATATATATTTATATATATATATATATATATATATATATATATTATAAATGATAATTGAATTTAATCAATATATATATATATATATATATATATATATAAAAAGTGGAAAGAAAAGTCAAATGCCTGACAGTCAATAATTATATATATAATATTCTTTGAAAGAATTAATTTAAGGGTTGTAAATATATATATATATATATATATATATATATATATATATATATATATTGTATGATCTTATAAATATATATATATATATATATATATATATATATATATATATATATATATATAAAAATTCCCAAGAGGATATATATATATATATATATATATATATATATATATATATATATATAAAGGATGTTTCATTAGACGGATTATATATAAAGGGTGTTTCATGAAAATGGATCATAGTAGTAAATAAATCTGTTATTTGTGAAAATTTATTTATTTCTTTATTGGATTATGTTATTTAAGTCATGGTGTGAAAAATAATATTGCCCAAATGTCCGCCAAGTCTTCGACGGTACACCTCCACTCGATGGTCAAAATTTTTGATGACGTCTTTGCATAATTGCTCCTCGATCTCACCAATATGCCTGATTATCTCATCCTTCAGCTGCTGAATTGTTGTTGGCTTGTTGGCATAAACCTTACTTTTAAGATGACCCCAAAGGAAGAAACATAAAAGCGCCAAGTCGCACGATTGTTGTGGCCAATTGACTTCGCTGTTTCGAGAGATGATACGACCTGGGAAGTTCACATTTCTGTTTGAACGTCCATTTTCGTAATAGGTTTTAGCACGTTGTTTGATTGTTAATCTTGTCATGGTGGAAATTGCCAAAGGCGTAAGTTGTTAAATCTGAAAGAAAAAGAAAAAAAATCATTAGACGGTTAAACATAATTCCCATTTAAAAACGGTCCAAGTTATCGGAACACTCTTTCTTTATAGAAAAGACACAGGGAAGCTACATTACGGCGGTGATAAAGGGACTAAAGCCAAGGTCAGTGGAAACAAATAAAAACTTCCCTGACCATGTGATTTTTAGCCATTTTTAATAATAATGGTAAATATTCATGACTATGGAAAAAAAAAACGAGAAAAAGTTGCAGAAATGAAAGAATGAATTTAGAAGGAAAAGGAAACGAAATAAAGTAATAGTTATAAGAAAAAATGACAGATTTGTAGAATTATTGAAAGGAAGAAAGTTAATGAAAGAAAAAGAACACGTAGAAAAAAGGGAATACTTGAAAGAAAGAAAGAAAGAAAGAAAGAAAGAAAGAAAGAAAGAAATTGAACGAAAGAAAGAAAGAAATTGAACGAAAAAAATTAATTGAAAGAATAAAAGAAAGAAAAACTGAAATTGAAAGAAAGACAAAATGGAAAATGAGAAAAATAAAGAAATTGAAAGAAAGAAATTAAAAGAAAGCGAGAATGAAGAGAAATGAATGTCGAATGTAAATCATAATGCTTGTAAAATCCACGTAACAGTATTCTTCATTGAATATCAAAAGTGAAAAAGACAAAACAACAAAAAGAAGGGTAAAACTAACGGATAAAAAAGAAAAAAAGATACTTTCTTTTAATGTTCTGTGACCTTTCAGGACGTAGACGATCATGGCTCTCCACTTCCTCCTATCCCTTGTATAGCGCTCAATAAGTTTCGTTCCTCTGCCACCCTCCCCCTGACTATGATCTTTCATACGAAAGTAACAAAAAAAACAGCGAGGGAAAATAAAGACTAGAAACAAAGACTTGAGAAGAGGTGGGTGAAAAGGAAATAGAATGCTAGAAAAAATTGAATTAGGAAAATGGAAAGATACAGAAAGCCTGTAAATAAGAGAAAAGGAGACGACAGAAAGGGACCATACGAAACGGAGATCGAAAACCAAAAACCGTCATAAATGATTGAAAGTTGATACGGAGCCGAAACGAAATTGTGAGTGATTAAAAAATGCAATCGAACAATGGAACGAAAAAAGAAGCGGAAAAAACGAAAGAAAGAAAGAAAGAAAGAAAGAAAGAAAGAAAGAAAGAAAGAAAGAAAATAAAAAATAAAAATGATCAGACGAAAACAAGAAAAACAAACATCCAAACAGAAAGAAAAAAAATAGAAATGAAATAATTTTTTTTTAAATTCTACGTGATAAAAAAACAGGAAGTTGTTTCATTTTTTAAAATTTTTTGTGCATTTTCCTTTTAGCGGGATTTTCTCTTTTTTCACTCAGGAAATGATTGAAGAAACTAAATTAATCGTTTTCTAACGCATAATTAAAAACACAGAAAAAAGGGTGAAAAAATGGAGATTCAGAACAACCCTTTCTTTAAACAGGAAAAAAAATATTTCCCTTAGAAAAACAGACATCCAGTAATTTACCAATCTTTAGAAATCTCTTTCTTTGTATTTAAATTCTGGAAGACTGCTTACCCCATTGGTTTCTCGAATTAAATACTTAAATATAGCATCAAATAGAAAACTAATATAATTTCCACTTGCATCGTATCCGACACACACACACATTCTTTTCGTCATATCACACCTTGTAAAGCAATAAAGCCACTAAGACACCAACGGTTACTGAGCCTAAAAGAATAAGAAAAAAGAGAAACATTATTAGGGAACGAGAGCAATACAAGAGCAATAAGGAAGACAAGAAATAACAATTGACATTGGATTTGAATTTTTGAAGATCAACGTTGACTGGAAAGCATAGAGCAGGAAAAAAGTTCCACGAGAGAGAAGTGCGAGCAAAGAAACTGTTAGCATAGAACTTAAGGTTACATCGAGCCAATTCAACTGTGAATTAGTGAGACATTATCGCTAACCTAGAACTGCGCTTAAATTCACAAAGTCTAGGCCAAACAACGGAAAGGGAAACAGATGTAACTTATGTTTGTTGGAGAAGCTTGTTATATTAAAGCACTTAAATCATCCTAACTTGCTGAACACGAGGTTCGAATTAATGTCTACATGCATCCACAAGTCCAATTACTCACGCAAAAACATTGACCTCGATTAAAAGTGATTGCAAAATGGATTTTAGGAATATTAATATAATATGCAACAAATTTTAATATTCTCAGAACCCATTATCAATTATTTTCCTTAAATACCTATACACACATACAATGCAATATTACTGCATTTGATTAATTTATAACGTTTGTGTAGATATAATTTCACCGTTATAAGTAGATTTGAGATATATAGTGCTGACCTATTATTTATTTGCTTATTTATTTACTTATTTTTGAACCTTTATATTACATTTATAATCTGCATTATAGTTTACGTTAATAGATATAACTAGTTTTTTTACGAGAGTTACCCCCCTTGATATAATGTTTATTTCAAATCCAAATTCAAATTTCAAATAATTATTATTTTAATTAATTTTTATTCCCCGTCTTTCAAACTTATGAATTTGAACGAAATAAATTATTAATATTTAATTTTATATTTTAAATAGACAAGTTTGTACACCCCATTTTGAATCACCATCATGAGAATGCGACAGATAATGGTCAGAATACCCACCTGAAGATTGCATTAACTGCAGGAAACTCCGAGTAGTTTTATCAACGTTAGATATTATATGGATTCACTAATATATACTTATAGCTTTGTTTCATAACATTCAACACTGTATTTATAACACGTTAAGAATAAATATATTTACGTACGTATTAAGTATTTGTGCGTGTATGTACATTTGTTTGCTACCCATGAAATATATATATATATATATATATATATATATATATATATATATATATATATATATAATATATAGATAACTAGAACCATTTTTGAAAAACCCTCGAATTTTTGATTTGCTAATAATCAAATCAATCTCGAGGGAAAAAAGGTTTTTAAAAAAAAGAAAGAGCTACAAACATGAACTTCAGTCGACAAAAAATCGCACAGATGCAGGTCTGAAGCCCAAAGAAAAATCCCCGATACGAGTAAACAACTAACTAACAAAAAGAGCTCAATACCACCGTAGAGCAGACCTAGATAAACCTAGTGAGCCAGACAACCCTACCTAGGTTTCACCTAAACGGATCGTCAGGGAAAGTAAGGTAGGTTTGTCACAAAAGCTAGTAGGTATATATATATATATATATATATATATATATATATATATATATATATATATATATATATATATATATATATATATATATATATATATATATATGTCTTAATTGAAAATGACCGACAATTAATTTTATTAATCTTTTATTAGGTTTTTCCAGCAATTTACATTTTTCCGTTTCTCAGGACTTAAAGACTATAGGAATTGTCCATAGTTATAATCGTTCAAAGAGCGCTTTCGGCTACTTCTCTAGCCATTATCGAGGATGTGTTTTCGGTGGCTGAAATTCTGTACGTAGCTGCTACATAGTAATTTTACAGTGTAGAGTTAGAGCGATTTGTGGCGGTTACTATTTAGCAGAGGAGATGGTGTGTTAAAAGTGTTCTAAAAATAGAAGTCTTGCACCGGTCAACCTGGGAACAACAGCCACTAAGAGTTGCTTCCACGCTCCTAAAAATCTCCAATTTTCTAACCAGAAGCCTTGCTGCCGGATGTAGTTTATCGTCATACCCAGAATTTGTTGATGACGGCGAAGTAGGGATCTATTTTGAATGTAAAAGTTTATGTAAAAGATAAATTAATCCGAAAATAGAGATTATTTGGGCTAAACGATAAATAGAGGGAATAACAATAGAATCATGACGTGGCATGAAGAAAAGTCGTAGCTTTCATAGAGTCGAATCAAAACTAAAATATTTCCGTTAGATTCGATTGAACCCCCACCGGTCACTTCATGAGGCATACGCTTTTAGTATCGGGTGAGATCTTTTGCCCTTATAACCACCCCAGTTCGTTTCGACATGGATCCTATGATGATCTTGAAGCATGAAATTTGGCACCATATTTTTCTCATGATACGCTGCAGTTCTTTGACATTATTTGGATGCACGTGCAGGATTCGAATCTCTATTGCCACGACATCCTAATGGTTGATCTGAGGCAGCGTTTCCCAACCTATGGGCCATGACAAATTTAAGGTGGGCCACAGGCTAATATATGGATCACAGCTTATGAGCCACAAAGATTTTTTCTGCTATTTACCCATCGCTAGGCAGGGACGTAAGCAAATGCAATAAATTCGACCAGAATTCGAACTCGGATACTCCACCGTTCAATATAAATATATATATATATATATATATATATATATATATATATATATATATATATATATATATAGATAGATAGATAGATAGATATATAGTTATATATATATATATATAGGTGTGTGTGTGTGTGTGTGTCACGATATCCATCTATCTAAATTACTATATGTAGATAGATTTTACTTTTACTATATATATATATATATATATATATATATATATATAAATAGATAGATATCGTGAAGTTATATATATATATATATATATATATATATATATGTGTGTGTGTGTGTGTGTGCGCGTGCGTGTGTGTGTGTAACTTCACGATATCCATCTATCTAAATTACTATATATACATAGATTTTACTTTTACTATATATATATATATATATATATATATATATATATATATATATATATAAATAGATAGATAGATAGATAGATATCGTTGAGGTTATATATATGTGTGTGTGTGTGTGTGTGTGTGTGTAAGAAAAAAACGATATCCATCTATCTAAATTACTATATATAGATAGATTTTACTTTTACTATATATATATATATATATATATATATATATATATATATATTCTTCTGAGTCTGTCTATATTTTTCTTGAGATGAGGTTTTATGTATATTATTTATATTATTCGGACTCATCTTTGTCGCCATATTTATCACAACGTTTCGGCCGTTGGAATGTCGAACTGAACCCTTTATTTCGCTCACTGGGGTAGACTGTTCTAGTATGATGGATGGTTATCAGTTATTTCCTGTTAATTTCCCTCTGAAAGTTCTCCACTGCCTTAACCGGGTCACTGGATCTAACCAACGCCGTTATCCACCGTGCCATGTGTCCTTGAGGACATCTGGGTATGAATTTCTGGGTATTATAAACCTAATGTCCTCGGCAACCATTTTTACCAGTGCTCATATTGCAATTTTGCTGTTATCAATTCATGTTTTTACCAGACCTCATATTGCAACTATTGTGTTATCATTTGCTTTTCTCTGGCACTCCTTATTATTTATATGGCGACAAAGATGAGGACAATAGTCCGAATAATGTAAATAATATATATTCTCCTATATATATATATATACACACACACACATATATATATATATATATATATGTGTGTGTGTGTGTGTGTGTGTGTGTGTATATATATATTTATATATATACCTATTTCTCACCTTCCCCCCCACTACTAATCTAATATATCTCATTTATTATTTTCTCCATTTGCGGAGGAGATTTCGTTCTGATGAGCTGAACATCTCGGTGTCCACGAAATAAAAATTATAAACAAAATGGATAATTAAAGTCTCCGTCTTCTTATTATCATTATTATGCTCTGTAATTTACATTGAGCTCTCCCTGGATTTACATCCTCCAGGAATTATAAATTCAAGTCATAAACTGGTAAAACGCATAATTATATATATATATATATATATATATATATATGTGTGTGTGTGTGTGTGTGTGTGTGTGTGTGTGTGTGTGTGTGTGTGTACGAAAAATCCTTTATTTTTTCGTAATAAATGCTTTTCAACATAAACACTTTCTTTTGATAATCCACATGATTCATTAATCAAAAAGCGAACATTATAACATGAAAATGAAATACCAAAATTAGCTCGAAATTAGAATTTATTAAATTAGATATATATATATATATATATATATATATATATATATATATATATATATATATATATATATATATATATATATATATATATATATATATATATAATACATAGTGAACTCATATTAATTAAGCGAGGGTTGTAGTACGATAATAATAGTCGCTAGACGGCCACACACAAGTGAAAATCCACCGATGAAATATATCTTTATAGAAATCTATAATTACTTATAAATAAAAGCAATGAACAGAAACTTCGCCTGGAAACATTCAGTTGTAATTAATCAGGAAAGCGAAGTCGTCTCTTTGTAGAAAGGCGTTGATACTTAGCAATTCTTTCAAACAATGCTCTTTCATACGCCATTAAAATGCACTGCATTTTTTTCTCTTCTCTTTTTGCTCATCGTTTTATTTTTGTTTTAGCTTTATATGTATCGGGCACAGCGCACACTGCAACTGTGGGTCATGCATAATTATATATATATATGCGTGTGTGTGTATGTGTGGGGGGTTATATGTAGGAGATATACATATAATTTCAGGTGCGCTGGTAGATATTATATACGTTGTTGATTTCAGGCAAGCTTGAATCCCAAGAAGCAAAATGGAGGCTAATGAAAAGAAGGTAAAGGGAAAAAGGGAAAAATGAAAGAAAAAACAAAATTAAAAGAAATGAAAGAAGATATAAAATATTAAGTAATAATACAATGATGATGAGAAAGAAACATTAATAGAAAAGAAAGAAAGAAAGAAAGAAAGAAAGAAAGAAAGAAAGAAAGAAAGAATAAAGAAAGACAAAAAGAAAGAAAGAAGAGTACACAGGAGAGAAAGAAAATATATAGGGAAAGGAAGAAAGAAAAAAGAAAGAAAAAATGAAAGACAGGATAAAAACACACAGGAGAAAAAAATAAAACCTCAAACAAAAGAAAGAAAGAAAGAAAGAAAGAAAGAAAGAAAGAAAGAAAGAAAGCACACAGGAGAAAAAATAAAACCTTAATCAAAAGAAAGAAAGAAAGAAAGAAAGAAAGGAAGCACACAGCAGAAGAAATAAAAAGCCCAAATAAAAATGAAAAAAAAAGAAAGAAAGAAAGAAAAAAAAAAAAAGAAACAAAGAACACAGGGAAAAAAAAAGCCTTAATCAAAAAAAAAGAAAGAAAGAAAGAAAAGAAAGAAAGAAAGAAAGAAAGATGATAGCAAGGTGGCAAGAGAAAGAAAGAAAGAAAGAAAGAAAGAAAGAAAGAAAGAACATACAGGAGAAAAATAAAACCTTAATCAAAAGAAAGAAAGAAAGAAAGAAAGAAAGAAAGAAAGAAAGCACACAGGAGAAAAAATAAAACCTTAATCAAAAGAAAGAAAGAAAGAAAGAAAGAAAGGAAGCACACAGCAGAAGAAATAAAAAGCCCAAATAAATGAAAGAAAGAAAGAAAGGAAGAAAGAAAGAAAAAAGAGGCTAAAACAGAAAGAGAAAATAAACACAATGGCTAGATAATTGAATATGGAAAAAGACTATAATAGAAAGCTCATGTGTTAGGAAAGAATGTAAAAGAAAAAAAAAATTGGGAACAAATTAAAGGAAAGAGCAACGTAACGAATGAAAAAAATTAAAAAGAGAAAAAAATATAAAAGGAAGAATAACGAGAAAGAAAAAGAAAGAAATGAGACTAGAAATTACAAAGAGAGAAAAGATCAATGAATAATAATAAAAAAAAGGGACAAGAAAAAGATAAAGAAAGAAAATAAAAATGGTGAGACATCAAATGTTGTAAAGTTAGACGCAAACAAGTGCGTTCTCCTGTTATTAGTGTGCGGCATGTTAGTGTAACGAGGCGAAATGACTCCTTTCGATGTGTCTATGACAGGGGTCCTTTGACAGCGGATCATCGAAATGAAGGCCTAAATAAGTGGATAGAGAGGGTCGATGGCCCTTGCCTGCCTCGCCTCTACTCGCTGCCCATTCACCAACGATACTGATTTATTAAAGGCTGTATTCAAATCGGGGCCAGATTGCAAGTACGGAAGAAATCGCAATGTATGATATCGGCAGTCCATCATTAGACTGAAAAACTAGTCGACAAAGCTACTCATTGCCTTCGTTTTAAGGCTAACAGTAAAGGATAGGGGTTGGGTTTCGTTGAGAGGAACACATTCGTAGAGGTCAGAGAGGATACGAGGTAAAATCAATGGACGGGTGGGAGATGAATGCGGGTGGTGGTCGAGAGAGAGAGAGAGAGAGAGAGAGAGAGTGATATCAGTTTCGAAAGTTCCATAGGGATACAAAGATGGGAAAAGAGGGATATTTAAAATTTAAAAAAAAAGGAACACACTATTGGGATCGATAACGAATTGATCTTATCAACTTTAATTCGCCTGCATGTATATTTACGGTGAGACCTATTGCTTTTTGGATGCTGAAAAGTTTTCGGACCGACTCGCTTCCCAAAATCTGACATTTTTTTTCTTTCTATGTGCCGTATCCTTTCAGGACGTAGACGATCATGGCTCTCCACCCAATCCTCTATCCCTTGCATCTCTCAACAAGCCCTCTGCCACTTTCTCCAGACTACGTTCTGTAATCCACTTACCTAAGCCCGCTAGGTATGTCATGCGTTGTTTTCCCTTGTCTCTTTTTCCTTCTATTTGATCCCAGAGTATCAGATTGTCCAGAATGACCAAATATCAGAATTTTGGGAGAATCCTTTATTGGCCTGTCCAAGAATTTTTTCATAGATCGATACGATTGTTTTTTTGGGGTTTTTTACGGTTTATCAACCATTTGTGCATTATTTAAAGCCTAAACATATTTTGGATTTAAGAATATTTTTTCTTGTTGCGAATGAATATTGCATTAAAATATTCTTGGGAATAACAATAACCTACTATTTAACCTCTAGGTGGAGAAGGAAATTGATTTCTACATTCCCCAATTGGGTATTTGTACATGTCTTGAATTCGAACTCTGCTCTCCTGTTTCTCATCCTGAACCGCTTACATAGAGATTAGATTATAGATTAGATTACCTATCATCTATAATCTATAAATTAGATTATAGATTAGATAAAGTGGGTGAATAAATGGTAGATTGATTCATAAGATTGATCTGAAATGTTATTCCATAATGTTCGAACTGTGAAATAAATATTAAATTCTGAATTAATTTAATTGGCATCGGATGTGATTACATAAGAAGAAAGACATGTTATGAAAAATAAATGATTTTTCACCATTAGGTTCTTGAATTATTGGTTTATCTTCACTGATAAACGAATAAGAAACGTTACATGGATTCAAAGGCAATAGATAAATAAACAGAACTAAACATAGATAGATAGATAGATAGATAGATAGATAGAAGAGGAGACTGGGATAGATAGATAGATAGATAGATAGATAGATAGATAGATAGATAGACTGCGATATATAGATGACTACATGAGGAAACTGGGATAGATAGATAGATAGATAGATAGATAGATAGATAGAGGAGACTGGGATAGATAGATAGATAGATAGATAGATAGATAGATAGATAGATAGAAGAATTGGGAGACTGGGATAGATAGATAGATGATAGATAGATAGATAGATAGATGACGATATATAGACATTTTGAGGAAACTGGGATAGATAGATAGATAGATAGATAGATAGATAGATAGATAGATAGATAGATAGATGACTACATGAGGAAACTGGGATAGATAGATAGATAGATAGATAGATAGATAGATAGATAGATAGATAGAAGAGGAGACTGGGATAGATAGATAGATAGATAGATAGATAGATAGATAGATAGATAGATTAGCAGACTGGGTTTGATAGTGACTAAACTAAATAGATAGATAGATAGATAGATATGAACAGACTGAGATAAATAGATATGATTTTATATATATATATATATATATATATATATAGAGAGAGAGAGAGCAGAGAGAGAGATAATAGAGACGGAAAAGGAGAGGGAGATAAATAGTTGGATAGATATATATATAGAGAGATATGAACAGACTGAAATAAATAGATATGAAAAATTTTATATGTATATATAGAGAGAGAGATAGAGAGAAAGACAGAGAGAAAGAGTCAAAGAGAGAGAGAAAGAGATGAACAGACTGAGATAGATAGAATCTGCTTTCATTTACTCACCACAGAGAATCTTTTCTGCCCGTGATAAACATGTCTGATACTAAACTCCATGAGAGAAACACTTTGCGCCATCTTCGGCTCACAATTTCCAATTACATGAAGTGGAGTAATACCGAATCACTTTCCACGTCTCCAGCAACTAAATTTGGTTCACAAAATTTTTCTCCTCAGAATCTTTTATACCATAATACCTATTCTATTGCAATAGACTCTCCCACAGATAATAATAAGTAGTAGTAGTAGTAGTAGTAGCGGTCGCCATTTGAGCTCAGTGGTGTTGAGCGAGTCAGTTGATGTCGGACATTGAAGTACCAACCATCACAACTAGATTTACTGCGTCATTAACTCTTATTTCAAGTTCCTAGCGTTTTTTACGTCGAACCTAATTTAGGACGACTTAGTGAAATACAAGCCTCCACTGTGAAAACTACTCTACAACACATTGGCGACGAGGGATTCGTTTCTCACACGGGAAAAGAGAATTTTTCGTTCACTTTACAACACATTTGGCGACCGCTACTACTACTACTACTTATTATGTGTGGGAGAGTCTATTATTAATAAAATAGGTACGTTCAGGTATGACAGTATCCATCTTACATAATTATAAATTTACCATTCGTCCCTGCATTGAATACTGCTGCCATATCTGGTCTAATATAATCGACCCGTTCCTAGCAATTTGTCTTCAGTCAATTTCTAAACCGACGTAACGTAACTTCTCTCTGACTTTTCTACGAATATTTTTATTGGAAATCTTGTGTTTTCCCTAATGCCTCAACTACATGAATTGAAGTGTGGTACTAGATTGTCAATTAGGTCTCATCGTCTTACTGTTGAACTCGCTAGATACAACCGTCTCTTCCATTATAACAGTTTCTCTTCTCGCATTTCTAATCTGTGGGACACCCTAACGATATCTTCCTCCTCTGCTAGCAAAATTTAAATGTAACGTCAGTTGTCATTTGTGTCTTCCTCAGTCATGTTCTTTTATTGTCCTTTCTTCACTCCTCCTTACTAAAATCTTATCATTCTATTTTATTTCATGTAATCCCTTTTATGTTAGTGGCATTATCACCTCATTTGGTGTGAAACGATTAAAAAAGGTATATATATATATATATATATATATATATATATATATATATATATATAATCGGAAATATAAGCTTATGTTTGATAACTTGAAGGGAATAGTTTCTAACTCGAAATAACATAAGATGCTTTTCTAATCTATTTAAAAAATTTAATATGGTTTTCTCATCAATTTTAACTATTATATATATATATATATATATATATATATATATATATATATATAAGTAACGAAAATCATGGTAATCCCTATGGATAATCCTGAGGAGGATGAAATCTTGAGAGCTCAATGTTAAGTCAGAGCGAATAATTTAATTTAAAAAAAAACAGACCACTTTTAAGGCTCTATTTGTTATAATTTATTTCACCAGATAATTTTATTTTCTCTGGATCTTCAGACTTCACTTTCAAAAGGTGAAATGAAAATGAATTTAAAATTTACACTTTTGACGGGCAGTATTAAACTTGACATATAACATTTGTGAGTAATAGTGTGGGAAATCAGAAATCTCTCTCTCTTCTCTCTCATCTATATATATATATATATATATATATATATATTTTAGAGAGAAGAGATGAAGAAGCCAAAGAGAAATAGATAGATAGATAGATACAAGAGAGGGATAGTATGGAGTTGAGAATTAATATAAGTAATATGTTTGTCCCTT